>JAQNCA010000027.1:19697955-19718032 GCA_029783725.1 Acanthurus tractus | reverse complement strand
AAGAATTTAAGCGCATGACGAGCCGAGGCTTGCAGCAATAATTTAATTTCCTTCTATAATTATCTTGCCTATAGCTGTCTCTCGATTAAAGAATGTTCAGATTTTTGTGGTTTTATATCAACATTTTTTTTTAAAGACTGAACTCTCTTTGATCAGTCTGAAACTAACAAAAGGCTGGATTCCATCTTCTTGCAAAACAAACGTGTGTTTTTAACTGCAGTTTGTCTACAAGTAAGTTTAAAAAAGAGGGGATTTCTTTAATTTGTTTGCTGGTTATTGGAAAAAAAACAAATAAACACTATAAATCTGTTACCTGGCGTCTGTCTGTCTGCAGCGGTGGAGGAGGAGGCCGAGCGCAGTCTCTGTACAGCATTCTCACTCTCTCACATTGAGCTTCAACCATGCCGAGACGCTCTCCTGCAACAGACGACGGACCCAATACATTAAACTGCAAGGTTTCTTTTTGCTTTGTCCAGATGTTTTGACATGTCAGATCGTTTGCTCACCTGGGCTGCACTCCTGAGCAACCAGGTTGAGAACTTCCACAGCGGCAGGACACTGCTGGATGAACTCCTCACAGAAGGAGCTGTCCTCCAGCAGCTGAGCCATCACCAGACACGCCCTGAAAATCAAGAGGGATTTAAGTCTAGTCTTTAACTTTTAGGTCAGACTTGTAATAATTTAGTTTCAAATAGCTTTAAGTGTGTTAATTTAAAACACAGCAGGTTTCACACAACACCACTCGACCTTCAGGATCTGGATGTCAAACATTTAAAACAGTTAAAACTTGCAAACAGTTTAAAGAAAGACTGAAACTTTTAGAAGCAGACATGTGCGTTTACCTGGTTCTGATTTCGGCCAGCAGACGCACTGCAGCCATTACCGGGCTGGAGCCATCTCCAGTAGCTGGGAGTGAAGTGTGAATAGAGAGACTGCCCTCCTGTGGCAGAAGCATGGACTGCACTGCTTGCACCACCTTCTCTGTGATTGAGAGCTTATAAAGTGGGAGAGCCTGTAGGGGATCAAAGTGAAAAGGAGACATAAGTGGGATTAAAGCTGGTATTTAACAGAGAAAAAGTACTCTGGCGTGTTTGAAAGTGACACTTGCCTCAGATCTGGGCGTGCAGAGGCGAGATATAGGCACTGTCAGGATGTCCGAGGCTTTGCAAGCTCTTCTGTACTCGCAGGAGGGGAACTTGACCGTGGCGATGCCCTCCTGCTCATTGATGGACATCACTATCCCCACACTACCCAGCACTCCTTTCCCCACCACCTGCAGAGCAAAAGCAAAATGCCAACATGCAACATTGTGACGACAAGATTAAAAGCTTTCATGTAGGATTCATTCATGCATCTTCCTTTAACTAACCTGGACCTCGGAGCCGATCTTGATAGTTTCCTTGAAGCCTCCGAGGGCACAAAGTGCAGCGACAGCTTGTCTGCCAATGGCCTGCAGCTTTGCCAGTTTCCTGCCACTGCTGCTCCCGTTCTCCAGAATACTCTCAGCGTACTTCCCCAGCTGAGGGATAAACATGAGGGCCCGGGAGAGAACCTACCACAAACCCCACAGGATCAGCTTAAAACATTCGATTCACATCATTTAGACCACATTTACATCAGTTTAGATCAGTTACTGTTCATATGCACGAACGCTGCAATGAAGTCAGACGTGATATTTACTTTTTCAGCCGTGCTGGTCCAGATCTGAGCCGTGTTGGACTCGGGGGCAGTGAGCAGACTGTGCAGCAGAGCGATCACCTCAGCAGCCATACTGTTGGCAACATGGCCGCTGATGAACGGCCTGACGGGGTCTGATCTGTTGGAGGAAGATTTAAAATTCAGGACGAGTCTGTCACATGAACATTTTGACCAAACAAACGATCAGGAGAAATCAGGAGAGCGGGAACAGATCACACTCCTGTGTTTTCACCTGGCCAGCTCAGCGTTTCTGTCCCGACACACAGCGGTTTGAGCAGTTTTCTTCTTGTCACCAGTCGTGATGCCTCCGGCAGTTTCCTGAGCCAGAGTCTCCACCGGGGGACCGACACTGACTATCAGACCGGACTGGGCCCATTTGTTGGCTTTCCTCAGGGCAGCAGACGCCTCCTCTGTGATCACCTCACAACTGCCGCTCTGGTGAAGGTTTAAAAGACACTTTGATTTAAGCAGACACAAGTTTTCATCCTGGGAGTTTACACGTTTAAATTCTGAGTAAATGTTTTATTTCTGAAAAAAGCTCTCTCTGTACCTTTGTCATGTCTCTGTCCATCTTCACCACCTTCTCCATGTTCGCTCCAGTGCCAAGTCGAAAAGGACGTCCCTCTGAGCTGCTGCATTTCAGAGAAGATCGAAGAACGCACTCGTCAGAGAACATCAGACTAAGTTCACTAACTTCAAAGATATTAGTGACGAGCTTACCTGAGAAGCGGTTGTAAAACTTCATGAGACGACTGGTCCTCTCTCTTGTGGATGAATATTGATAGCTTGCCATCGACTGCCTCTCCTTCCTCCCCGACATCATCAGACTTCAGAGCTCCTTTGGAGCTGGCACGAGACAAACTGGTGTCTGGCTCAGAGGAGCTGGGCGAGAGCAGGGTCTGACAGCCTAACCGAGAGGGAGGATTATAATTATCAAGGATCAGTACAATTAAGCATCTTAATGACTATTCAGTTCCTTATCCAGTTAATGTGTCTTTGGCTCTCTGTTTTTTAACTACAGAGCATTTGCTTGCAAGCGCTATCTTCTGACCACACACATTTATTTCATGTTCCTCTGGAAGAAAAACCGACCTGGTACCACGTAGTCTGCCAGCTTGGCCAGCAGCAAGGCAGCAATGCGTGATGCAGGGTCATTAGCGTCTTGTTGTTCAGCGTCTAGCGTGTTAATCGAGTAGCTCCACGAAGGCAGGGCCACGTTCCCGCAGTCCTCCACGCTCATGAGAGGCAGGGCGGCTCGACAGAGCTGCAGGATGATGAGCACCAGCTTTGGAGAAGGTCTCTGGTCGAGCAGCAGAGACAAGAGCTTGGAAACACAAGCTGGCTGGCTGAGGATAGCTTTCCCTATGTGGCTCCTGAAGAGCAAAACAAAGGAACAAATTCAAACACGCACACATTCAGACAAAGGCATGAAGAAAAAAACTGTATCCTGTTTGTATTTTACCTGGAGAGGTCATTGAGAAGACTGAGCACATCCTGTAAGGCATCGTTTCCAGCTGCCTGGTTTCCACAGCACTCTGTGGCTCTGGCCAGGTGATTGGTCAACAAGCTGGACACCTGCCGAGCCAGACCAGAGTGAACTGCGTCTGTGGACCCACCTGTACAGACACACAATGATTACTGACCTGTCACAATGACTTTGTAACATGTACAGCACTTTAAGGTGAGTTTTTTTCTTGCCTGTTGCAGTAAAGTAGCAGCTTAGCACAAATTACCTTGTTAGCTGTTCAGAGATAGTCAGAGAAAAGACCTGAAAGCGTGACGTTACCTTCCACTTTCTCCCACTCGATGCAGCGGTTAGCCAGCACCTGGAAAGCAGCCCAGGCCATCGTGGCCACCTTCTGCTTTTTGGTCTGCTTCTCGTTGGAGCTGCATTCCCTCTGACCACTTAAACTACACAGGCTGTCCATGAGCTGAACCAGACCGCTGCGCACGAGGCACTGCTCCTCACTCCTGCCACAACACACACCACAGGACAGGAGTAAGGAATCTGAAGGTTCATGATATGAAATGATTAAATGTTAAAAAAAAAAAAAGAGAGATGATGCAAGATGTATTCTCCTGCCTGGTGTAGGGGATTGTGCAAAGTAAACCGATGCTGTTGGCACAGGCGATGGGGTAGCGAGCACATAGTGACACTACAGACGTCATGGTCTCCCCGAAGGCCTCCTGCACCTGCTCCACCATCCCACCGCACGTCAGCTCCTCGATCCTGCACAGAAGACACACAATCACAGACGTGCAGAGGTGTTTGTGTTTAGAGTCGGGTGGGATTTCTGCTCCTGCTCTCACCTCGGGCCTCCCTGTAACACCATAGTCACAGGCCCCACCAGGTGTGTGACGCCGCCAACTCTGACAGCGGCGGTGAGCAGCTCCCTCATATGAACGAGCGCCTGCTTCCGCGTGCTGCCGCGTCTCCAGCGTGTCTGCGCTGCAGACAGGAAACTGCTGCTTGACACCTGCAGAAGTTACCGGGATGAAAGATGTCAGATCAGAATTTACTGACTAATTCTCATGCAGCTGTGGGAACAAACAAGTTGATTAAAAACAAAACAAAAAAAGGATGAGTAATGAGAAAGAAACGAACAGCCTGATCAGGTGTGGTTCCAATAAAAGCGAAGAGCTGTCCCAGCAGCACGCTGTACGTCGGCTTGTCTCGGTTGTCCTCAATGGCAAGAGACTGCAGGAGGGTGAAAGAGCTGCTGCGGTGACTCGTAGGGTGGTGTCGCCTCCTTAAGGCAAAAAGACACGTAATTATTATTAATAAATGCATTTAACCTCAGGTGACTTACTGCACGTTCGTACATGAAACAGACAGATACCTCTGTGGTGCATGTGTGAACTCCAAGTCCTGGTTAGCAATCATCTCCAGGTCAGACGGCGCAGACATGCTGCGTAGGAAGACGGGTTGCTTCACCATGGGGATCACCGTCTTGGCATCTGACACCGACTTAGAGGCTAACACCCAAAAAACCACAGAAAACAAGAAGAATCAGTTCACAGTCTTTGTCATTTTGTCTTAAACATCTAACAATGATGCAAGAATTACGAACAGAAAACCCTGACAGACGAAAACACTGATTCACAGAAAAATATAAACACATAATCATACAAACATATAAATATATAATATAAAAAGACGCACCTTGACCAGGTGTGCCAGCAGGTGTGGTCGTTAGGCTCCTGCAGTGTGGAGCGATGGTGACATGCAGCAGCAGCTCGGTGCGGTTCATCAGACTCTTCACCAGTGCTTTTGTTTTGGCCAGTGAGGTGCTGCTCCTGAGGTGCATGGTGTTCACCTCCTGAAAGAACTTCTCCCTGTTGGTGCAGATACACGAAGTTACTGCAAGAACTGACCCATGAATGCTGAAGTAACATCATCTGTCTGAAGAGCTGAGATGATTTTTAATCACTTGCCTCAGTGCGAGGACGACATTTTCCAAATCACTAAAATCGAGCGGGACCTCCTTCAGCGAGCAAAGCAGCTCCAGCTCCTTAATTTTGTTCTGGTGCAAGAAAAAAACAATAAATTATGAATAAGACAGCAAGTGTTGGTGGTAAATGGGAGCATTTCGAGAGCAAAAGTTGTGAACCGAGCACCTCAAAGAAGTGGTAGTCGTGAAAGAAAGGAGTGTTGTTCTCCAGCTTCCCCTGATGAGCCTCCTCTACCTCATTCTGCCACTTCTGCTCCAATTCTGCGACGCTCTGAAAGCAACACAAGAGATGATTAGACACGGAGCAAGACTCCCTTTCTGTTCCTGTTCGGGGCGGTAACCTGATTTACTTTGTTTCTGAGCTGAACCAGGGTTCTCCGGTCAGCCTCAACCTTAAAGATTCTAGTGATAATTATAAATAATACATACATCATATAATACATGAATAATACATTAATACATTATATCTCCATTTTGTTTTTATATCAGCAGAATCCTGGAGGCTGAAGATGTGATACGCTGTAAACATGTCCAGTATAGGAACTTCCTGGCCACAAATAAACACAGCTTTACAACAACGGCATGCAGAAGTGATTCCCCATCTCTCATATTCTCTGCAGCAGCAGAGAGAACCTTAATAAACCATCTTAAGTGCATCTTTCTTGAATAATCCAATTACAAACTGTCAAAACAACAAACCTGCACGGTGCACAGTGTGTCTTGCACTGACAGCAAGCAGACATAGTTTAAAGAAAATTAGTTTTACAACAGGCTCACCTGAAGCTGACGCTCCATGGCGTTGATCTTCTTGAACGTCTCAGCCATGATCTTGCAGACCAGGTCGTACTCCTCTGCATGATCCTCGCGGTACTGGTAGTTCACGAGTGACTGCAGAGCGTCCACCAGGCTCAGATGTTTGATGACACAAGATACGATGACCTCCTCCATCACGTCCGGCCTGATCACCTCCCTTACAGAAGAAAAACGTTGAGTAAATAAGTAAGGGATGCTTTTGTAAAGTAAACAAACAAGTTTCCATCACTATTTTAAAGCAATCTCACCTCCCTTTTTCAATAAACATACAAAAACTAACTATTACTTCTGTGCAACTGGAGAGAAAAACAAATATTGAAAACAGCCGTCAGAAATAAATATAAAAGTCACTGTCTAACAAAGCCTGAAGGCATTAAAAAGCCTCAGTGTTCTATTTAAAAGCAGAATCTGTCGCTCTAATCAAAATCACAAGGACTTTGAGGGCTGAACTGGAAAAATATTAATATTTGATTATATAATCACATAATTCCTTTACAGAACTGTGAGCTTGTTTCTTTACAGTTACAGTCTTAGAAAGTGTTGTTGTTTCCTTTTTTTTTAGCCTTAAGCTGTGAGAAAAACATCTGTTTAGATTCCTGAAAGCCTGAAAAGCAGCATTTTATTATTTTAGCAGCGACTTTATGTTTGTTTTTCTGTGTACAGTGATGTTACATGCATCCCCTCGTCCCTCTTACTTGATGCTGGGACGAAACTGCGGTCGAGCTCTTCCGGAAACCTCTCGTAGCCTTCCCATGATGCCTGGAGGGAGGCGGATGCGAGGGAGGTCAAAGTAGGCGCCTGGCATGAGGCCCGGGGGTGGGATGAGGACGTCAGAGGGGTAGGTGAACTCCCGGTCCTCCTCGATGGTGAGCGGCAGAGGTGAAGGGCTGGGCGTGAGGGCTGGAGAAATCGCTCCGTTCGCTTCCACCTGCCACTGACACCTGGAGCAGAAACAAAGCCCGTCACCGGTCCGCCATCTTAGCTGCCACGTTTATCACATCAGTTTGCAATCAGTTTCACTGGGAGACATTTTGTTTTTTTTTTAATTTATCTGCGTCACCTTTGCAGCAGCTTCGAGCAGAGCAAATCGTGGCAGGCCTCCTCCTCCCTCGTCACCTCTGGACCGTTGTACAGAATGCGAAGCATCGAGCACGCCAGCACCGACAGACCCAGAGCGAGGTCGGCCAGGAAGGGAAGGCCTCCAGAAACGTCCTCTGATGACTCCTGTAAACAAAAACAAATGGCTTCCTCAGAACGAGCAGTCGTTCTTTATGTTCCACACTGCCAGTAAGGTGAAACTGGCAGGAAATGCAGATGTTTGGCTCCCACGTCGTACCTGAGCTCTGACGGTGCAGGAGAAGCCCCACATGGCTTTGTCAGGGGTGTTGTGTTCACGTCCGCTCCTCATCTCAAAGGAAAACGTCACCGTGTCTCCTTCCACCTAAAACACGACACAGAAAACCTGCAGCTCTTCAGACTGTTTGTGCACAACGTGCTCATGTTTGTGCAAAAACAGCTTCTTCTACCTTGACGAGGTCTTTGGGCCATCCTGTCCCCAAAACACTGCGGCTGCCATATCCAAGAGTGTTCCCTCCGTACTCCGTCACTTTTCGACTGTTGGTGTTGGGACCAGCATAGATAACCAACTAAAATAACAGCAAGTATATACGGTTAAAAATATCCACAACCAATTCTAAAAACATACACTTAACGTTTAAGAGCTGAAGAAGAAAATACCTTGTCGTAATCATACTGCGAGGAGCAGCGAGAGTCAAAGCGGAGGTACAGGCAGCGAGCTCCGGGGATGTGCACCGTCTCCTTGAACTTGTAGTTGTCCCTCACAGGATGCACCGTCTCCACCGTCTTCCCAGCAGCCCACGGGGCCGGGATCTTCAGTCCGGTGAGGAAACCAGGCTCCTCACGCTCATCAAGAATTCTGTTATCAAGGTACAAACTAATTACTGGTTTTTTGGAAATTTCATAGGCGACTTCACTTAAAGAACATTTAAATGAAACTTAAGTGGGTCAATATATAAACTGATGGATTCACTGTGAATTATCTGAAAATTCTCACATTCTGATGATGAACAACTTACTTGTCATCAGCAGCACAAGCTTTGGCCCCCTGCCCGAGGGAGCCCCCCATAAGAGGGGGATCTTCAGTAAAAAGTGGAGACTGAGTCTTTAATAAAAGGGCAGTCTGGAAAACAAGAAGTTAAGAAAATGTTTTTTACTTGATTACTTGACTTATTTTTTTTAAATTATTCAGTAGGCAAGACTCCAACCTGGCTGGTGTAAAGGACCAGCTGCACCAGCTGAGGCATGAGGGCGTCGGCGAGCGTGAGCGTCTGCAGGTTTGGGTGCATCAGGGTGGTGAGCAGCACCGGCAACAGGTGACCGAGCATGGTGGCCTTGGTTACCTGCTCTAAACCTTTCAGTCTGGACAGCAAGAAGAGAGAAAGCAAAGAGTGAAGGTGATGATGCAAATACAAGATAAGACATGGGGACATTTTAAAGAGTGGAGGGTTGATTTGAAAAGTATCCGACAGCCACCGTGGTGGGTTGATCTCAGGCCAACCTGAAGAGGGGTTTTTAAAAGTTTTAAGTATACCTGGTTTCTCTGTCAGGGATGTCGCTGTTAATTAGAGCCGTGGTCACCTGCTGCAGGGTCTCCAGCACTTCATCACATCCAACCAGGATCTTGGTGGCGAGGGACAGGATGCTGCTCTGCAGCTCCTGAGGACCAAACACAACGTAGGCCCATACTTACGTAACACTGCTTCAAAGATTTTTAACAATCATGCACACAGAGAGCGAACACGTGATTTTCTTACATTTATGTCTTTAAACAAACTCCATTCATTAACACAATCTGTTGCTTTACAGAAAAGACTTTTATCAGCAACCAAGACTGATGAAAGAAACACAACACAACCTCAGTTAATTTAACTCTGTTACCTGATATCATTCAGACTGTAATGAGGAGAAATCATAATGCAGCACCATAAAAACACATTCATCTCCTGCTGCTTCATTCGTCTCCCGCTGACAGGCCAAACAGACTCCACGTGCACAGAGGAAGGGGTATTTAAAGGGGATGTTTACCTGTACCTTCATTGTTTCCCCTTGTAGGGAGCTGTCACTGTCGTCGTTGTCGTCGGGACGGATAAGGATGGTGTTACTGAGGAGGTGGTTCTGAACGGCCATGAGGTAGCGCAGACTAGGTGAGACCACCTGCAGAGAGGGAAAAGACCCCCGTCAGGTTTGTGAAAAGTGCCCAAAACATGTGATCTCAGTCATCACACAGATGGCATTTCATGCTGCCGAGCTGATATTCGTACTGGCACAGTGGAGAGCAGCTTCTGGAAATCGTCTCGGGCGACAGTCTGACATTTGGTGATGAGGAGGCAGGATTCCCTCACTACAGTCTTGAGGATGCAGTGCAGCAGCTCGTCACCCAATCTGTTAAAGAGACAGACTTCTGTCACCTCAAACAGACAGCTGACTTCAGCTTTCAGGCTGGGACATGACATTGTTCTGTGGTTGTTGGGAAATACGGCGGACAGTCGCCCACCTGTAGTGGTCGTCTTCTTCACTCCCGAATCTGTTCTTCTGCAGCTGGTCTGCCAAGTTAGTGAGGATCACATCCCGAAGCTGAGACAAGCCGCTGTTCCTTTCACCTGAGAGTCCCACACAAATTCACAGAATATTAGATGTTTTCATCACAAAACAGCAAACATGTGAGTAAACTGATGTTTTTTTTTAATCGTCACCTTCAGTTAAAACCAGTTTCAGCAGTTTGTTTAGTTCAGCCTCCCCCTGATATAAAGTATTGAGGCCTGAGCTGCAGAGACAGAGAGGAAGTAAAGATTTAAATATCATTTTATCCACAAATAAAACGATTTAACTGTAATTTCTGTTTTTTTAAAACTAACCTGATGGCCAGACACACTTCCCTCTGAATCTCTGATCCTATCTGATCCACAGGAGCCATGAGTAGCTGCCAGAGAAGCAGACCTGCACGACGCACACTTTCCCTATTCTGCTCCGACTGAGGATTAAAAAACCTAAACACCACCTGGGGAGGACAGACAAATAAAAAAATAAAAAAAAATCAGGAGTCAAAAAGAACACAGAAAATAGTTGCTGAGTCATTTTGTGGGAAACTGTCCCCAGCTGCACCTCAAACTGACCTGGAAAACCACCAGGATGCAGCGGATGATGCAGGTGTCTCCGTTGACCATGGCCTTCTCCATTATGTCACAGATGCTGCTGAAGTGACGGGCCTCGATGGGATGCTGTTTACCCAGAAGGGCCCCCAGGGGCAGGCTGTTGCTGCTGGCCGCCAGCAGGTTGAGCTGATGGATACACATGGCTCCTACATGGTGAAGCAGCTGGTTGATCACCTCGCCAGTCGCCACAGTTTCCTCTGCAAAAAGGACGAGATTTGCAGACGTTCAGGTTTCTTACAAAGAGCAGCAGGTGGTTTCAATGCATTTTCTTTGAATGTACCTTTGGGTTCTTTGATCACATGGCTGACACCGAGCCTATGGCACACATGATGAAAGGCTTGGTTTCCAGGATTGCACCACTGATCTATGTAATCGCTGGAGCAGGTCCAGATCAAGTTGTTCAGTGCATCGTAGCAAGCTCCTACACACACACAGAGACGACAGAAATAAACGTCACCGACACTGGTGAAGCATTTTGTGACGTGACAACAGGAAGTGAGAAAAGCAGAGCTCACCTAGCCCCGCCACCTGGGCTCCCCGGCCGAGAGAACTGCCAGGAGCGTCGATGAGGTCGGCCCGGCTGCTGAACTGACCGTCAGCAAGATTAAAAACCAGACTGGATGCTAAAACTGACAAAAATATTAAAAGAGATGTTTGGTTAATCAGCTGACAGCACTATATGGCATTAAGAGTCGTGGTTTCTCTTTGTTTTTTATTTTTTGTTATTCAGACAAAAATAATGCAATTAGTTTCCTCAGGGCTTGTAAATATTCAAATGTTATGGGTGCTAAAATGTGTAATGACTATCATAAATCCCTACTTAGGACATCAGGCTGCACTGATTTGGTAATCAGAACATTCATTATCCACCATAAAATGTTGTAAAGTTTAAGTAATGTATTTTTACATTTGAACACATCATCTCTTAACTTTTAGACTTTAACAAAACTGTCAGATCTGATGTCAGAATGAGGATTTATAACTGTTTTGTGTTAGTGTGTGTTCTTACTTTTGAGGGAGGAGAGGCTGCTGGTGCCTCCGAACAGGGAGCGTGTTGCAGAGCTCCCAGAGACACCAGGAGGGGAAACCAGCATCACTAGATATGTTCCACACACATACATGGGGGTCTTTCTCAGGGTCTTCAGAGGTAAACCACAGCTGGTGTTGACAGCTGTGAAAGAGGTACACAGACAACTGTCACCAGATAATAACTTAGGACCTCGTTGATCCACATGAGCACGTGGAAGCGTAAATGATTTTTGGATGATGACTTGTTTGTAAGTTCTGTAGTTACCAGACTGCTCCTCTTTGACCGTGTTGGTGATCGTGGAGCCTGTTAAAGCAGCCAATGTGGCAGAATGGGAGGCCCGGAAGCGCGACATTCGACTCAAGAGCAGCTCGTTCAAACATTTCGAAGACTCGCCCTCCTTTCGGGTGAGAATAACCCTCTCCTGCAAGATGTCCGCTACGCACAACCCTGTTTGTGTCTGCAAGAAGGGAAAATATCAACGATCAGACACAGAAATAAACCAACTGAGCACAGCTGGAGCGGAGAGAACTCACCGATAGGTGAAAGACATCCATGAAGACAGAATGGCCTTTCTGTGTCTTCTCGTTGAGGCTGGCCGGAGACCAGACCCAGTACAGGTACGTTCCATCTGAGCAGAGGTGCAGCGTGGTCATGCTGCTGCCAACGGGGAAGTGATGGGCTGGCATCGGCACAATCTGGCACACCTGAAACGACACGGTGAACATTAGCCTTGGCGAGGGCCACGCTTGTCATTTCAAGTGAATTTTCGAGAGACGGTCGGGTTTTAATGGCTGCAAATAGACTGGAAATGGCTTTTATGCAGCTCCCATCTTCACATGAATTCATACATGTGCGCTTTTTGCAATATTCTCTCCTCGTCTCTTTATTTACACCGTGGCTTTGTTGCATCCTGCTTCGAGAGAAATGCTGCTCCATTCAGAGCCTTCATGGCTTTTTTATGTATAATCGAATCATTTGACTGTTGCATGATGGGATAATAAAGAAACTGTGCTACAGGGACAAAAAAGAATTTAAATGAGAATCATCTTTAAAAAATAAGATGCAACGCGACTTGCATTTGTCACATTTACAAAACAAAATCAGCGTTAAACTGAATGGAAGCTGAATGAGCCCACACAGTACCTGGAGCGTGAAGGGGTCGATGACCTGGCACAGCTGATGAGGCTTGGCATCAAAGGAGGAGGGTCGATGGAGGAGGCGACCGCTGCTGAACACCACCCAACCGGGCTCCAGCTCTTCATTTCTACAGTACACAAAACCCCTGCACAGACACAAACACAGGGCTTCTAATTCTGCTTTTCTGTTTGAATACTTTGTTTTTCCCCTCGCAGGTGGACCTTTTTTGTCAGAGGCACACGTGAGGCGCTCAGAAAATGAGTGAAGAAGCAACTTGGCATCACATCACAAGGTTTTCTACAAACTGATCATGGTGAAATTCTACAATTAAAATCCAGATTCTTTTGACAAAATTAAGCATCTTGCCGACCCTCTTCAGTGCTGACAATGACTAATGAGTCAGAGTAAAAGAGCTGGTGTTCTGAGTCAAAGCTGGAGAGTCTTGGTAACCAAATGGATGCAACACATGCTGAACACCGCAGCCGGTTTAATTCCAGCTGTGACCTTTGTTGCATGTCATACCGTTTTCTATCTCCAGTTTCCTTTCTGTCCTCGTCCTGATACAATAAAGAGAAAACTAAAAACTATAAGAGTGCACTGCGTAGAGCGCAGATCTCCACCAGGAGTGTCTGAAACATGTGGGCGGGAATCAGGGATTTAAAGGCCAAACAAGATGTGTTCAGCACTTATGTATAAGAGCAGTGGGATAAAAAAGAAGACAGAAAGCAGGTTTCACAGGCACACAAGTGCATAAAACTTCAATATCAAAGTGAAAAAACACCAACAAAAGACTCAACGACTCAACATCAACGTGACCACCATCTACGTTGTTACAAGCTTCAAAACAGAAGCAGCTGTTGATCACTTAAGGCTCCAACCAGCAGGTTAAAAAAGAGGGAGGAGTCAGCAGTCAGCTGTTGTACAAAAGAGCAGTGAATCACCGCAGCTGCGAGAGGTCCTTCAGCACGGAGTCATGAATGCTCGCAGAAAATATTAGGCTGATGGATGCATTAGTATGCAAGATTAGCTGCAGATGAATAACACACACGTGGACAAAAATAATCTTTAAAACAAAAAGCTGTTACGTCTCTAAAAAATCAAACTGTTTGCATGTCATGTGCTTGTGCTGCTACAGTTTATTATTGTAACTTGGTTCCTACTGAGTTTCATTTCCTTTTTAGAAATGTTTGTTTATCAAGTTGTTATTCTCTCAGATGGAATCGAGAAAAGATGAACAGAGATTCTTCCAGAATACAAATTAGCAAATTTACAGGATTAAATCTGTTTGCTAGCAAGGCGTTGAATTAGGATGCAGAACACATGTTGTTGTCCTTTTTTCAAAATATTAACCAAATCAGTCAAAGACAGTTAGGGAGGATGTGACTTTGTGCTGCAGATATTTGGTTTAAAAAAAAAAGGTCCATGAAATAATGCCATGGCTGCACTGGGATGGGTGAGTGATGAGGGATATTTTTAGTGTTTCTCTCAGTCTTTCTCTCTCTCATGCCAGTGTCTGAACTGTGGATAAAGAACAGCAGGCAGGAAGAAGTTTCACATTACCTCAGTGTCCCATGTAAACCAGAGCCCAGCTTGCTGAGTCCTCTCCCGGAGGAGTTAGTGGTATATAGATAGAGCCCGTCTGTGGCTAGACAGCGCCCCAGGTCAGTGTCTGCAACGCACAGGAACCGAAAGAATTTGATATAAAGTTAATAAAGAGACAGATGACGGCTGTGAGAGGTCTGGGGAGGCACCAGCAGGGGTGTGGACAGAGTGGAGAGCTGGAGTGGAGATTTATGATGCTAAACAAGGTCACAGCGGCCGTTTGCCACCTCAGTTTTTTTTTTTTTTTCAGGGGGAGGATTGCGATGCCTCCAGAGACTCCAGAGTCAGAACTGATCAAGTGTCAGCTCGGCCTGAAATGTAAATATGCAAACCTGCTCTATGGATACACAGCATGCTGATCATCCATCTCTCTACAGGGCCAGCTGATGGATTGCTGGAAAAAAAAAGAGCATGGCCCTCCCCTCCTCTGCTTTATCCCTAAACCTCACACAGTCGCAGCTCTTCTCTTTACAGCAAATACGGGCCAGAACACTTCACTGTACAGATAAACAGTGAAATGAGGCCGAATAAGAATTGCACCAGGCGGAGCTCTCTGCCTTCCATTTTCAGTCCGATTTCACACACTTCATGCATTTCAGACAAAGGCCAATATGAATAATCTAAAGATTAATAAATAAAATAGAAAGCGGGGCAGTATTGTATGATTCTCCACAAACAGCCAAAACGCTAGATAAGTGTGTAAAACAGAATTCATCACAACCGCATGAACCAAAGAAATGGTTTAAAAAAGGGAGTTTTAAAAAAAGATTTTTTACCTTTACTTTCTGCCCCTCCAGCAGAATTATCAGGTGTGGGCAGCATGTCCTCAAAACCCCAGGACACACTGTGTTTGCCCCCCAGGAGGCAGGATGGAGAGCCCGGGCCTCCTTCCAGGAGCAGGAGTCTGCGACAGGAGGGATACAGGGTGGTTACACACCGGAAAAAGTCACTAATTACTATCTTCCAGGTGAACTTCTGTAAAGCCCCTTACCTGTACAGGACATCTGAAACGGGGAGCTGGCCCAGATCGGTTTGTTTCTGCAGCAGGTGAACCGTGTGGATGAAGGTCTTCAGAGATCCCCTGGAGAACAGTTTGTCAGATAAGTCAGGAGGCCTCAGCACGAAGCACGAGGCAAAGGTCATTGTTAACACGGGCCTGGAACTGTAAGTGGAACAATGCTTTGCTTGAATTATGAAAGGGGATCCGATGTAATACGCTGGGAATTAAAATGAAATCTTTTTTGAATCTGAATAAAAGACTTTTTTTTCCCTGACTGAGTGCAGCGGAGAGAGATTATTTTACACTGGGACTCTGCAGGGTGTAATGCGCAACCTACTTAATTTTGTGCAGTGTTCATTTACTGCTTTTGCCTGAACCGAGTTCAGTCAAAAGTGATTCTATATTCATGGAAAAGATCTATGCAAGAAGACGTCTACTCAAGCATTCAGACAGTCTCTGCTGCAGCGTGATGGCAGTAATTACTATTGGTTGATACAACTGATACTGTGGTCTGTGTGTTGTGGGTCAAACACATCACATGCCACCGACTGTGTTGAGCAGCATGGGAGCTGAAAAACTATGAAATTCCAACTTGTCATAACCAGCATATCACAGCTTTACAGGGAGATTGGTATAATCCAGGGAAATCCTACCATGTGCTACGCAAGAATGTGTGTTTGATCAGTGTTTCAATGTTCCACAGGCGACAAAAAAAAAAAAAACACACGGATGAGTCATGTGCCGGCGTCCCCTGCTCCACCTCACTATGTAAACATGGCAGTCTTTTCCCTCAAACGTTGTGAATATACCACCCGGCCCCGTGATTGGTGAGGGGGAGTGAGGCTGATAGCTCTTTAATTAGCTCCCACTGTGGATGAAAAGGCACCGGGGCTGGATGGTTCCCCGTGACAAAGAGCTCTCAGCCTCAACAGAGGCTGAACAAAGAGCGGAGAGTTCTGGTTTTGACAAGTCAAGATCGCTTGTCACCGGCAGAAGCCAGAGTTCACATACATTCACTTATTCTTTTTTGGACGAGTGTGGAAAAGCTGGTTATAAAAACAACACGCTCCACCCGTTCCTATAGGCATAAATCACACACTGCGGAGGGCCCCGCCTATCCGAGGGCCTCTGTTGCCTCGCTGGTTGAACAAAGTGCAGAAAGTTCAGCAGGAGGCGACTTTGTTTGTGAACATTAGCTTGAGGTCAGGGAGTCTGTTTATGCCTGAAGGTTAAAGGATAAATACACAAAAATAACCACCAAATATGCTGCTACTCCTCTATCTGCTGTGCAAACATGGAAGTGAGACTCCTACACTGTGTTAGAGCGATAAATCAGGTGTTATCATTCATGTGGCATGTACACCGAAGAGAGAGAGAGGAAAAAACTCATCAGCTGGTCAGTTATGGGCTTATTTTAGCTTTGCCTGCCAGGAATAGCTGACCTGCTTGTGATAAGAGTCACTGACGAAGCAACTCAGTTGTGTTTTCAATAAGTCACTTTCTTATTCACATTATTTCCAGCTCTCAACGAGTTCTTGTTACACATTAAGTAACAACGAACCTTCTGAAAAGAGTTTGACCTTATATGACCTCGCTGTATGTTGTCGGTTCAATAAATCGTCTGCAAAAGCAAAGAGAAGCGTCCTTCTGAAAGTGGAAGAGCAAGGACAGAAAGCATGGCCTCACCTGGCGCAGGCGAGTGCAACAAGTGCAGCGGCAGCGTTTTCCCTCTGTCTGTGCGTGTGGAGGATCTGCGTCTGAGCTTGCCCCTGCTGTTGGCCTGACTCCTGGGCACCGTCTTCCAGCCAGGAGCAGAGCAGCCCCTCCAGGCCATTGAGGCAGTCGGCGGGCTCTTTGCTGAGGCTGAGCGGCTGGCAGTCCCGGAGGCAGGCTAGCAGTACCTCCGCCGTGACACCGCAGAGCGCCGGGTCACTGCGAGTCTGCGACTGCAAAAGGGGGAAGACCAGCAGCAGACCGACACGGGAGGTGAAGGGCGCCTGCTCGGGTTGCTGGAGCAGACCTTGTCTTTTGAGCAAGGCCAAGGTCTCCTCGTCAGCCCCTCCGGTTCCCTCTCGCTCCTGCTGCTCCTCCAGGGCCAGCTGCCGCTGCGCCCCCCAGAGGCCACGCAGAGCATTGAGACGGTACTCCAGCAGGCGTGCATATGCATTGCTCTGATTCCCACAGACGGCACGTAGACGCTCAGCGAGCTCCACCGGGTTCTTCGTCTCAAATGTTAGAATCTGTAAACAGGGGGAAGGCAAGGATGAAAAGCAGGAAAAATAAAAGTTTACATCGACAGCAGAAACATTTGTGACAATCTGACTGCGGCTTTCAGAGAAGAACAAACTTGAAAGAAGGCAGAAAGTTTCTACATCGGAGGGAATTTTAGTTCTGACATAGAAATTCAAATGCAGAAGAAAAGCAGCAGAGAATTCAAATCTTACTGACATTGATTTGAATTTTAGGTTGTGAAAAATACCTGTTCTACTAAATCTGACCTCTTACCCTGAACCTTGGAAACAAGATGATAAAAGAAAAAATTAACTGGAGTCTTTAAACAAAACAAGGCAGAGCTGATCTACTGTCAGCAGAATCAAAAGCAACCAGTTTTTTTTTACAAGCTGTGTAACACCGTAGGTTAATATTCGGCCAAAATTTTGTTTATAACTAAGCTAAGTACCTCCATCATGCCTCTGATTTATCAGTAGAGCTTACAGCATTTCCAACACAACTATGAATCACCTCCAGTGACTAAACCCTTGCGTCAATAGTTCCTTGGTACACAAAATAATGTTCAGAGATAGTAAGGCATCTCTAGGATGGCCTATCAAAAGTGAAACAATGCGCTTCATGTGCACTTAGGCAGCATTTCAGGTATTGATTACACTCTGTGGCTCACAAATCATGGACTAGGAAAAAAACCCATTATGCCATTTAGCAGGCACAATTTGTATTGATTCAATTTCAGGGATGCTACTAATGTTACAGTAACACTCCTTAACTGGATGCTGGGCCTTCTCCACCTTGCTCTGCAAAACACTGCTGCAAGTGGATAAAAATAGTCGGCATCACAACACCTACGAAAACAGCACCGAATGACCCAGTCAGTCTCAGAGCCGGACTCAGAGAAGGCTAGAAATGTAGAGAACCAGGATATAACCTGGAATCCAACGACCGGCCTGTGTTTTAGTATGATCCACTACATTACATCCCTTGGAGGTTGACACCAGAAAACATGGTTTATTTCTATTAAAATTTTGATTTATGGATGTTTAAAATGTCCTGATTTTCCAACATGATGTTATTGGTTTCATACAAGACAAGACTTTCTATATTTGTAGATGCAGTTTCCAAAAGGCTTTCATTAACATGTCGACCCTAATGAGTCTCACCCACACACATGTTACCATTTGTGCTCAGGTTAAATTATCCCAGGAATCCTAGGGAATCCATTATTCTTGGCATGAAGTAACCATACCTTGTATTTAACACAGAAACACCCCAATTTGTGGTATACGTAGAAGTTAATAAATCTTAAATACATTAAATGTGCATCTGTCCAAAGTTGTGCGTCTTCTTCGGCACTGTTAGAATACCTACAAGCGAATATTGTGAGATGCCGGAAACTGTGCAAATGTAAACAAAATAACGGCCCTCAGTTAATAAATGCAGCTAAACTGAACACTGGTACACTTGTGCACACACAGTTCAGCTGTAAGTTTTGGTGTTTTTTTTTACCAGCATGTCCACATTGTTTCGTCTTGTTCTAGAGCGGCTTAAACAAAAATACAAAGTTCAGAAGCCGTGTCACTGCACGTCTGACGTTAAGCCCAACAAAATGAAACGAAACAGTGTGAAGAGTAAAGGTCAAACCTGCCCTTTCACATCCATTAAATAAGCAGAGGTCTGTCACCTGTCAGAGCTGCTGATTGAACACATGCGTGTGTTTATATACTAATATCAGCCAAAACAATCGACACGTGGCTGGTGGTTGAAAGGTAACGCAGCCATCTGTAGCTGTAAGGTCTCTCATAGTATAAATAATGAAATATATTTCTACGTATGATCCAAATACTAGTACTTTACAACAATATGATATTAGGTTGGAAAAAGGCAAATATTAGACTGGTCATTCATAGCATTAGGTAAAAACTTAGTTCATAGATTAGAAGTTACGCTGTAGTAATAGAACCACCTAAATACATTGAATGCACCACATCATGTACTGTAAAGGTTAAAGCCAGCAAGAAATGTCTTCTGATGAACCTTACATCAACCTCACTAAAAAAACCTGTGAAAAACCAAAGTGTGAGACTGTCAGCATGTTGCTTCTTCCATCTCCTGTTATGAGCTTTACTATTGCTAGAAAAACAACTCAAAAACAAACAAGTGTGTGGGATACGAGCAGAGTGATATGAATTTCTTTCAGGATTTTAGATAAAACTTAAACTTGGGCTTTGTTTTTTAAGGGGGTATATTTTTTAGCTTGCTCTATGTTGTTGTTGTTGTGCAAATAGAAACATTGAAAGTGATCAAGACATTTGTGCATCTACATATACGTATTTGTTCAATTCTAATAAATACAAAACAGTAGAAATGTACCAAAACATTGTTGTCATCAAGTGGAGAACCTGAGCTAGGAATATGTGATTGCAGGTGTGTTAGCCATACATTAAAACCACATACTGTATAAAAAATGGCCAAAATGTTGATGCTAACCAACAACACATCAAGCAATAACTATAATTAGATGAAGCTGGGACCCATATTTGTCTAAAATAATCCACAGACTGATGGATGCTACTAGTTCAACCTTTATTTTAAGGTAGAGAGCCGAAATATCGAGGATGTAACACTGTTAGGTCGAAGTTTCCATTTGCATCACTGTAAAGTTTCCACCGCCGCATAACATACATGCATCCGGTTTCGAGAAAGCCTTCAAAATAAAAGCACACTTCTAGATAAAAGCTATATATATAAACGCACGTAAATATCTTCTGCCAAACATTCAGCATCTGATAAAATTGTTTCTTTTTTGGGAAGAGAAAACAAAAAAATACAGGTCAGGAGTCATAATGGTATTTTTCGATTATCTCAGTTCAGTATACTACAC
>JAQNCA010000027.1:19628912-19652606 GCA_029783725.1 Acanthurus tractus | reverse complement strand
AAAAGCTCAGTTACTCTATTTTTGAGTGCATTATTCTATTACATGGAGCAAAGTATTGTAGAAGGCCATGCAGTTGATTGAATATAGTTTGAATAGTGGATTGTGTCTTTTATTTGTTTAAAAAGTTAAGATTTTAAATTTTGGGAGGAAAAAAAATAGTACATCAACAGAGAAACAGTCCTTGCTTTTACTGCTCCTTTTAACACTATGCTCTATTTACAGATTTTGAATTGCTTTTTTAAAAGGATATTTAATTAAATTTTAAGTAGTTACAATGAAGTATTGTACAATTTCTTCTTACCAATGTTTTCCAGTCATTGAGGCACTGTCTGAGGTCTCACTTCCTTTTAATTGTGTGGCTTATTAGCTACAGCACAGGTGCTGCTAATAACGCAAGCAGTTAATCACTGCAATGCAGCTATTTATGTCATTCGTTACACCTGTTTGAAGTCAACGTGTCTGCAGTGAAAAAGCTTTGTTTTTATTTTACAGTGTCCTTTGCTTTAGGAATCAAATCTGAAACCGATCTGTTTAGTTGAATCCTCAGCAGTGTGTTGCGGTGCAGACATCTGTCACCCTTTTTCATCAGTGCTAAAAGAGCAGTTTGGGACTTGTTTTGTGTTTGGAGGAAAAATCCTTCTTACTTATAAAAATCATACAAAATGAGGACAACACAATAACCACACAGCCTACTGGAATTACCCTAAAATACATAAAATGATACTAATCCCCCTCCTCTCCTCAGGTGCCAGTATTCAGGCCCATGGACTTGATGGTGGAAGCGAGCCCGAGACGAGTGTTTGCGAACGCACACACCTACCATATCAACTCCATCTCAGTGAACAGTGACTGTGAGACTTATCTGTCTGCAGATGACCTGCGCATTAACCTCTGGAATCTGGAGATCACTGATCGCAGCTTCAGTATCCTTTGCTTTTTAATTTCACGCTGCTATCATCTTCTGTGGGTCTTGACACGATTCTCATAGTTATTCAAATAGACTTTAATTACATCCTGCATGCAAGAAAGGTGCT
Organism: Acanthurus tractus; assembly: GCA_029783725.1. Taxonomy (NCBI): domain Eukaryota; kingdom Metazoa; phylum Chordata; class Actinopteri; order Acanthuriformes; family Acanthuridae; genus Acanthurus; species Acanthurus tractus. The sequence continues at coordinate 19,651,572 of JAQNCA010000027.1, read as the reverse complement.
GCGAGGTAATGCTGCTAACTGTGTAGTGCAACCTTTTACAAAATATCTCTCATGTTTTCATGATTAGTCTTCAGGTTTCTAAGCAGCAGCTGTTGTTTTTCTTTGGAAAAGTGTTTTTCGTTGGTGTTTACTTTTAAGTGGGTGTAAGATTTTCACCTAAGTGAACACAAGTTTCTGAGATTTTCAGATTTCTCTTTACATTTTATTCGAAATAATTAACAACATTTTCTGTTTAGTGTAGTTCTTTGCTTCAAGGTAGCTCTGACTCACTGTAAGAATATGATCCCCCGCATGCATCCTGTTTACCTGCCCACCACACATCCGACTGTGCATCACTCAACCCCTGCAGGAGCACTGGAACTCACTGCGTAGGACACCAACCCCTGATCCATGGAAATGAATCAGTCTTATTGATTATATCAGCTGCACAAATGATGCTCTGGCTCCGGGTTTGTTTAATGCATGATAAATTAGATCTGATTCAAAGCTGATTAAAGCATTAGATTAAAAACATTTTAAACATATCATATAAAAATAGTGTCATATATGAGACTGCCAGCAGATGTCCCCAGAGTAAGAAGTTTCAGCTTCTACCCACAGTGGCTCCAGCAGACCAGAAAGACTGTAAAGAAATGTTTTATGCCTGAATTGAGCTGCCTACATGAAATTCTTTTAAGAAGTCTGTTCAAGATGTTTATCTCTAAGGAAGCAGTGAATTATGGGCCAACAAAATGCTGCTTGTCATGTAAGTGCATCCTTGAAAAAAGCCAGTGTTGATGTTGACACCTAATTACTGTACTTCAGAGGCTCCTCGAGGTGATGGCTTCCTGAATGCTTGATTACAGAAATAGAAGCAATTTTATGATCAAACAACTTCAATATATTAATATTTGCTGATGCAGAACCATGATGAACCTTTTGGGTCAAAGAAGAAAAAACAGTCACAGGCTACGTTTTTGCACTCTCCTGCAACAGAAACCTTCTGAGGGACTTCAAAATGTCTGTTTGGCCTTTTGACCTTAACCTCGACTCTTCAGATATTGTTGACATCAAGCCGGCCAATATGGAGGAGTTGACAGAGGTGATCACAGCGGCAGAGTTTCATCCCAACCAGTGCAACACTTTTGTCTACAGCAGCAGCAAAGGCACCATCCGCCTGTGCGACATGAGAGCGTCAGCGCTGTGCGACAAGCACGCCAAAAGTAAGAACAACATCTTTATCTTCTGTACCTGCAGGAGAGGCACAGTGCAGCCTTGACCAGCAGTGACTGTAAAGCTGGTCTTTCAATAGAGTTTTCCACCTTTGTTGTCTTTAATCTTGCATGTGGAGTCTCCAGGTGTTGTTCTTTTGTTAGGTGTTAGTGCTTCAAAACAGCTGCATAAAAACAGAGTGAATGTCAGTCAGAATATACTAATGATGAGCCTCCTTTTTCCTTTTTGAAGTGTTTGAAGAGCCAGAGGATCCAAACAATCGTTCTTTCTTTTCTGAAATCATCTCATCCATCTCTGACGTGAAGTTCAGCCACAGTGGGCGTTACATGATGACCCGCGACTATCTGTCCGTCAAAATCTGGGATCTAAACATGGAGAACCGGCCAGTAGAGACATATCAGGTGTGTAACTAGTTCTAAGGCAAAAATAAAGTGTAATCTGTTTCTTTTCTGCAGATTTTAAACCTTAACATCATTCTGCTGCCTCTCCACAAGAGGGAGCTGTTCTCCAGACTTCATAGTAAAATGTTATTTTCACTTTTGTACAACTGTAACTACAACACCTCATTACCTTCCTTTAATAGGTGCATGAATATCTCAGGAGTAAGTTGTGTTCACTCTATGAGAATGACTGCATCTTCGACAAGTTCGAGTGCTGCTGGAACGGAAACGACAGGTGAGTTCATTTATTTCATGGACAAACGTGGTGAAAACTTTGGAGAGCTGATTGTGTTCTGACGGAACAAAATTTGCATTTGAGAAACTTATCTTTAGTTTCTCTTTCATTCCTTTGAAATGGCCAACACATTTAAAGTATCTGACGCCTGCAAATGTTCTGGGTTGACCAATTTTTGGCTCAGCAGTACTGGCCTTATCAATAACTGTGGTTATCTGCTCAGTGCAGAGCAGAAGGCTGCACGTCACTTGGACTAGATGTACTTGATCTAACAGTGATCCATTACAAACACATATTCATTTTGCTTTTTTATTATTGTAATGTTGTTCACCATCTCTGACTCGTACCTTGTCTCACCGCAGCGTTGTGATGACCGGTTCCTACAACAACTTCTTCAGGATGTTTGACCGGGGCTACCGGCAGGACGTGACTCTAGAGGCATCTCGGGAGAACAGTAAGCCGCGGTCGGTCCTGAAACCTCGCAAAGTGAGCACAGGTGGGAAGCGCAAAAAGGATGAGATCAGTGTAGACAGTCTGGACTTTAACAAGAAGATCCTCCACACGGCCTGGCATCCTCTGGACAACGTCATTGCAGTGGCCACCACCAACAATCTGTACATATTCCAGGAGAAACTGAACTAGTGTTTGTCGAACCGCTCAGATCCCACTTTCTGCTTGAGCCCCAATGCTCTGAAAAAAAAACCATACACAAACTATCTGTCTGTCCTCGGCTAAAACCCCAAGTCTTGATTCCATCTGCTCTTGGTGATTTTAGTATTGAATGTGACTGTCAACAGCAAACAGTGGCATTAACACTGTACATATAGGCAAGCCATCGGAAAAAAAACACATTCTATGTGTGTTTTACAAATATAAACATGCCGGGTTTGTAGATCTGAGCCCAGAATTTGGGATCTAGAATACTGGGTTTTCTCCGTTAGAAGCAGTCCAGTCAGCAAGCTAATGTTTGCAACTCCACTACATCCCACACCAAAGGGAAAATGTGTTAAACACACACATTTGGCTAGTTTGTTCGTTATTCTTTTGTGCCATTGTGACATGATTCACTTGTATGTCAAAGCTACCATCAGCTGAGTTTTTGTAGCGACCATGTTTTATTAGTTTGAATAGGAAATTCTTTCTACTGCTAAAAAAAAAAAGTCTTTGTGTCACCAAGTTCCTTTCGGTTCTGGCCTGAAACACTGCAAATACAAGCTGACAACACTCCATATTTGCCCCAAAGTATTCGTGAAGTTGCCAAGTTCACTCACTGCTTCCTTCTTAACTCAAACTAAGGTTCTGCTGTGAAATGACTGTTCTAGTGTTTTATCACATTTTAGCTCATTCTCTACCAATAATGTATGAGTTACATTACTGCTCACCTTTGTCCAATTTCAACTTGGTTTACATTCTTACATTCTGTTTTATTTCTGCAGCAGGAAAGTCAACTTACTTGAAATCAGCTTGACATAAGTTCCATGAACATTTTGTTTTCTTATTGTTTGGTGTTTCAGCATAAAACACCAGAGTTGCTTCATCTATCATCATTACTTTGCTGTAAACAAAGCACATGTCACACCTCCTGCATGCTCCACTCCTGCACAACCTCTCACCTCCGCCCAGAATTATTTTCAGTGTCGTGTTGTTGTGCATTTCCAGGATGTTAGAGCCGTCTTACATGAACAGTCCCCAGTTGGGTGCTGCATGTGTGCAAAGACAAGGCAGCACAATGAAACTGATGGTGCCGACACGGTGCAAACCTCATATGCAAACCTCATAATGACTCATTCCAGGTTAGATGCAAGTATTAAAATGGTTAAATCGATGGAAGAGGTCAGCAGTAATGTAACTGTAATCTCAAGTTAATGGCAAAAAACAAAACATAAAAATGTCATCCTCTAACATTGACGTGAAAATGGTGTGCACACGCTTTCGTCAGGTATCGTGGTTTCGGGTGTCGAATGGGGGCTAATCATGCCAAAGTAACCAGTACTATACAAAGTTCTGCACATTCGAAGCTGTCTTGCAGACGGGGTGCAGACTGGTCACCCTTGCACAAGTATGGACCACCATATGAAGCTCAGGACAAAAGCTTTTATACACATAGAAGGGTGTGATGGTGCGATTTAGTCTAATTCTCTGATTTTTCTGCGGCGCTGAAGTTAAAGTGCCGCCGTTAGTTTCCCCTCAGAGCCTGTTGTGTTGCTGCAAAACGATCGACCGCTTTACCCTCCAGATCTAGTTTCTGTTTGTAGAGTTTCTTTCTTTTTGTCTTTGTTTTTAAGGATATTTTGTACTGTACCTGATAAAGGAAGAATCATTATAGCGGATTTATTTTTGTATGAATTAAGACAATAGGATTACAGTCTGATCACTGTAGTTTCTTTAGATGTCTATTTCAGACTGATTGTAGATCGAAGGTTTCCCCTTATGAGGAAACTTTGTCATGACTTTGGGACATTTTGTTAGTTTTTTGGCAGGAATTTATTTTTTAGACGCTAGAGACTTTTTGTGACATCAAGGAAGTGTGTCGTTTCTCTCTTGGGATGTCCAAAGAAAAGTATTTTCAGGTGTCAGTTAGAGCAGTTAGAGTTAGTTTTATCGATTTAGTTGCCAACTTTTTTGATAATCCACTAAGCACTGAAGTCATTTCTCAAGTAAAAAATACAAGCATTCGCTCGTTCCAGCTTCTTAAATGTAAAGTTCTGCTGCTTTGCTTCGTCGTTTGTGATAGTTAATGAAGAATCTTTGGGTTTTTGATCGGTTTGTTGGACAAAAGAAGCGGATTTGAAGCTGCCACTGAGGGCTCTGGGAGATTGTGACTTTTTGTAGACTAACCAATTGAACGATTTACCGGGAGATTAATCGCCAAATTAATTGATAATGAAAAAAAAAAAAAAAAAGGGTTTCAACTCTAGTGTCAGCACCTCTGTAGTCATTAGCACGATAACAATTTATTTTTTTAATTTGGCTGACTGTACCTAATGTTTGTGTAAAACTTAATCGAAAGTGAGATTCTGAGTTAATTTGGATCTTAACGTTCTGTTTTGTTTTTTTTGTTTTTTTTTGTGCCATGGTTTTGTTTTATGAATCGTTTCGCTCGCTGTGAAAGAATTAGACCCCTGCGGGTCTAAATGGGAAAGGCATTTTTAATCAACATGTGATGTTATAACTGTAAAATTACGTTCTCTCTGAATCTAGTCAAGTCAGTTGACTAGGCGGGTTACTGATTTTGAGTTATTGTATGAAATGAAATGTTTGCTCTCTTCTGCGATGCAGGAGAACACAGACTTGTTTATTTAAAAAAAAAAAAAAAGAGAGAGAATTTGTGAAGCACTTGGTTTGCAGATGATTGTCGCATGGAAGCGGTTATTGGTGGCTGTATTGATCACGGGAAAATACTTTATAAATGAACTCTGCTGTTTCTCTGCTACACTATGCTTCAGTCACATGCTGCCAATTCTCTTTTGGAGAAAACAGGTTGATTATAGCACAGTTTTCCTATTAAAAAATGACTTCTTGATGACAGATTAAGCCATTTTAATCAGGGCGTAATGCTTATTGGTCCATTGGATCAGATTTATGTAAGTTGATGTCACTCCTCCTTAGAGAAATGATCACTGGGATGCCACCAAAACAACCACCCGTCTCCTATCGGCAGCGTTAAACTGCTGCTGAGTGTCACTTTCTCAGGGTGCTGGGTTATTTCTTTTCTTCTCTCTCTCTCTTTTTACTTTGCAACCTTTTTGAAAACAACTTTATTGTGTGATGAGAGATTGTGTGAGAGCCATTCAAAGTTATTTGCCTCATGTCATTAATGTGGCACCTTATTTCCATTCCAAGGTCAAGGATGATCCATTTTTAGTAGCCGCAAAATCAGTAAGAAGAGCTGGGCGTTAAGACGATGTGATCAGTCTCTCAGCTGTTTCCTGTCATTCTTCCAAAGAAAACACTCACTGTTAGATAACTATCGTTCAAATGGCCTATGAGAAGATGTGAGAAATGTTTTTAAAATGCGAAAAAACTGTATGAAACCAGTATGAGATTAGACGCGGCAAGTAAAATCTTTTCAACAAATGCAACCTTTGCAGAATATGCAGAGATGGTCACTGCAGGCTGTACGAGTGTCAGAGCATTACTGTAAAAAGTCACTAACGTTCATAAAAAAGAGAGACGACCACTAATTTTACTTTCCCCTCATTGTCTTCATAGCTGTGGTGGAAACCACAAAGATGTTCAGATGAACCCTAATGCCTTTCTTACCACGTTAAGAAGAAAATAAGATAATCAAGTATGTTTCTTGAACTCTCTGGGGTGCCAGACAGGAGACTGCTCAGGGGAATAAACCGCTGCTCTGTGTTTAAAACCTTGTACCTTCAACAAAAGCAGCTTTTCAGGACTTTACAGTTGCTAATTTATAAAGGCTAATTTGCTATAATTGTTTTTTGAACAGAAATCTAGTGTCAACCAAACTCGCCCTGCGTTCAGAGGATCATGAAATCTCGAGGAAACTGTCTAAAATTGGAGTTATGAGGTTTTTTCCACTTGAAGCAGCATAGTATGTACATGCCTAATGTATCACAGGAATTAAAACAAAAATGCACTTTTTATTTTTGTGAATTTCATTAATTTGTATGGTTTTTTTGTTTTTTGTTTTTTTTTTTCAAGGGGCTCTTGGAAAAAAAGATTGTATGAGAGTTTTGGTGATCTGTTTGGGGGATTAAAAAAAACTACAAATGGTTCATTGTACAGCTCTGTTTATCTTTGTCAAATGGCATAAAGTACAATTTAGATGAAAAGTAATAAAGAATTTCAAACCTACATTAGTCTGATTAAAATGACTGCATGGTTTTATGGTTTGTGTATGGAAAATAATGTTATTTTTAGGTCCATTTGATCAGCAAGGCAGAGCGACTGCAGGGTTTTTGCATTCCTGCATTGATGCCAAACTGCTGCTCTTACTAAAATGAATGTCTGAGAAGGAATGTATGCAAATCACTCCTTATTGTGACCCCTCGAACCCTCCCGACTGCTCCAAGATTCAGATCTCAGGGGCAGAGAGACACAACCCATAACTCCATTTGACCATTTGCAATAAAAATTTCCAACCTTGTGCAGTTTTATAACAGTCCGGCCACCTCTAACCTCTGGGGGTCGACACCTATCTTGGGAACAGTTGATAACAGGTCAAGCAGGTAGGTTACGTGAGTAAAGTCAGTCATTTTTTAACCTCTCTGACATCATGTGTGAAGCACTTATCCTCCTGTCCATGAACTGCACATGATGATATGAAACTTGGCATCTATCTTTCTGCAAAGAAAACAAATCATTCTATGCAAAACCCACCAAAAACACCATTTTATGGAACTGCAGCAATGTTAAAATATACTTTAGATACATCCCAAGCTAATCTGCCTCCTGATATTAATAAACTCCAACCAATCTAACATGCATTGAAGTGATAAAGACCAGCCATCATCAGGCCTCAAACTCTGCACAGACTCAGCAACAACCAGTCAGGACTCATTTCATTCATAAATTCAACTCTGGATCTTCTACTTTCATCAGTTCTACCGCATAAATGAATAAATTATACTTAAAAACTGTTTAACTCAAAGCGTAGTGTTTCATTTTATGAAAATAAATTGATAAAAATTGATCTGGAGCCTGCCGTCACTCTCTTATCTGTCTGTTGTGCTGCGCTGCTGTGCTGAACTCGGGGCAGATTCGGCGCATGCGCACGCCGCGCTCTGTCTGCGTGTCATGTTGATGAATGCAATAACTGGCTAGTCAACATGTCCACCGCCGCTGCTCAACAGAACAATAACGAAGAACCCGGGCTTCACGGTACGTTCCGCCGGTTGTTTCTACGTTCTCCACGCCTCAAAGGCTTCCTCAGCTATTCGTACGATTGTGCGTGTTTATGAGAAAATGCGTGTAATTAGGGTTTTATTGTAAAAGTTACATCTGGTACGGTATTTCCTCTTCTTTGGGAGGGGTGGAGGGTGATGTTGTTTGGCGTCACCGCTAGCTGACCAATCACGTCGTGTAGAGTGTTTGATTGATGGCCTCGCAGCCAATCACGTACGCTAGCTTGCGTTGGGCGGGCCTACGCCAAAATGAAAACAAGTTTGGACAAAAGACGGAATAAATGTTGCTTTTATTCGCGAATATTCGTCAGTTTTTTGGACAATCGATTATTTTGCTTTTATTGGTGTTTAAATTAATAGTTCACAGCGTTACTAGGTAAATGTAAAGGAAAACAGCGGTGTGATGTTAGCTTAAGTGCAAACTAAGCTCTTAAAAACACATTTAAAACACCAAACTGGCAAATGATTTTCGCTCAGAAAATTCCTGTAAGGGTTAAAATATTAACTTGGACTAAAAAAAAAACAGGAGGTTGGCTTAATATGTGACCACATCACAGCTGGAACAGCGACATGTCTGGGCAAACTGTCTCACACTCCACAGTTATGCAAGCCCTCTCATGAGAGCAGCGGCGATGACAAACCCCCACCCCCCCACCCCCCCCATGCTGCAAACGTGCTGTCGCTCAGGTTTACGTGCGTCCTGGAAAAAAAAAACCGCACATGCTTTAATCACATTTTATTTCCAGCGATCACCAAACGAGGAAAAAAAAAAAAGTGTCTTATGTCTTTGCAAAGGTTTATATTCTGCGCCTTCCCAAAAACACCGCTGCCCGGAGAGGATTACATAACGCCCGCCTGTCTGGGGGGGAAAAAAAATGTGCAAGCTGTTTGTGGGGCAGTGGCACAAAGAAATGCACGCTGTCGTGGATGCGGTGCAAAGCCAGTTCATTTGAATGCACAGTGTCAGTGGTGCAGGAAATGTAGGTCAGCTGTTTCCATTTGCAAACAGAGGGGTGTGTTCCTGTGTTGGACACAGTCTGCTGTTTGGTTTGCACTTCAACACACACAAAGCTTAATTTCACTTCCTTCCCTCCTGTTGACCTTTTTGTGTTGCTAAGGCTCATGGGTAGAGCTGGAGCTGAATGGAAACACAGGGGCCCAGGGCGCCCAGACCAACCCGCTAATGACGCCCGCTGCAGACCAAATAAACGCCAACGCCGGCGTGAGTCAAACCATGCAGACCTTGGAGGTGGTGCCGGAGAACGATGAGACCCTGATCGGAGGGCTGGAGCATGTGCCGTCGTCCTCCTCCATCCACAATGGAGACATGGAGAAGATCCTCCTGGATGCGCAGCATGAATCCAGCCCGAGCAGCTCCTCCTGTCACAGGTAGGAGTAAAGACCGTCGCACGCTCTTTAGAGATCAGACAAGAGTTTGATTTCATAAGTTTCTCATCCCGACATGTTCGCTCAGTCCTCACAGGCCACCAAGTCCAGATCAGGATGAGGGTCAGATAACCTTTGATGTGGACATGCCCAGTCCGAGAGGCAGTCAGGTAAAACACACTCATAGTTTTAAAGTTCAAACCCTCACTCGAGTCTTTATTTATCCTAAAACCTGATCGCTTTCTGTGCAAATTTGCAGTCAGAGGAAGAAGGTGCAGAGCAGGACAGAGAGGAAGACATCCTGCTCAACAAAGACTCAGACTGGGTCGCTGATTGGTCCAGCAGACCCGAGAACATCCCACCAAAGTAAGCAAACTCTCACTTTAAAAATGATTTACTTGTCACAGCTGAGGATGTTTTCCTCGGCTGTTTTTTTTCTGAAAATCATTTAGCATTCACTGGTTGATTATTCTCCAAAGGGAGTTTCACTTTCGGCACCCCCGGCGTTCAGTTTCTCTCAGTATGAGAAAGAGCGGAGTGATGAAGAAAGGCGGCATCTTCTCCGCTGAATTCCTCAAAGTCTTCATCCCTTCCTTACTCATTTCACACATCCTCGCTCTCGGCCTCGGGTAAGTCTGAATTTAAAAAAGCTCTGTCTGGGGACCTTTTGCGCAGCTTTGCTTTGCTTTAGAAGAAAAAAAAACAAAGTTGCATTTTCTTGACGTGCAACTGTTGAGTTTTACTTGCCGTTGCCGGTCTGATACTTTAGTGAGTCACCGTGTGCCGCAGGAGAGGGTCAGCACAAGCTGTCATTGTCATTTTATCAGTGCACAGCTGTTTTGGTGCCCGAGATAACAGCAGTTTATGTATCTGATGGAATCTGATGGAAAGACGTGGGCTTCGTTTATAAAGGCTGAAGTGAAACTGCATGACATTTTTTATGTAAAACAACTCAGATAACATCCAGATACACAGTGTTACATAATTATTACTGGAGTTGTTATAATACTTTTTCTGTCTTCTAGATTAAAATACATTATGCACTGGTTGTTTCTTGGTATCAATGCACAGATTTAAACATTTTATTGTTATTATTTTTAAACAGCAGTGTACTAATAACCTTGTGTGGATGTTATTTATGGATGTGCTTCAAGTTTCACGAGTCGTTGGCTGTTTATTGATATTGGCTACTTGTACAGTAATAAATCATACAAGTGTACAAGATTCAGCATATCAGGGATGCAGATATTGGTCAAAAAAATGGAATAATACTGATTATTTATATTATTTTTAGTTAGGAGAAGGGTATTTTGGTTGAATAAATGTTTATAATGACTGTTGATATGGACTTTTATTATTTTTTACTATAGAAAAGCAAATGAACATGGTATTATGGCTGCAAATCTGGTGAAAATGGTTCTTTAAGCAGCTCTAAAGCCACTGAAGCACATCTGGACAATGAACCTTTTCATTGACTTCTGAAGGTGTGAAATTAGAGTTGAAAGTAGCTTCTGTCACCCGGAAGTTGTAGCTGCTGGTTGAAATATTTGCATTAGATTCAAAACAGAAAGCTGGCCTGTTCATGTCAATGAAAATGTGCACCTTTGCTGGAAGAGACCGATGCTTTTCTTGCTTCTGCATCATCAGTGACAGCATCGCAGTTTGTCACTGTTTCCAAAATGTTTATACGCCCTCTCACATTTCTCTGGCTCAGTTTGATTTCATGCATTTCTCTGTTTTGTTTGTTTGTCGTTGTTGTTTTTCAGGGTGTTCATAGGGAAGAGAATTGCCACAGCCTCCACCAGCTCTTACTGAACAGATGCTGAAGCAGTGCCTGGATGTTCTCCTGTCTCCAAGTCTCTCAACCATCCTCCTGTAGTCGAGCTGTCTCTCTGCATCTGTCGTACGCCCACATTTCTCTTCCAATCAGCATTAAATTCTATCACACTGTAGATGTAGTTATAGAGTTATGCACATGACGTAATGTGGTTGCAACCCCATCACATTTTGACACGGGGGGCAACGTCGTACCCCCCAGCTGTCACCAACTTGAATCCAGTAGATATAAAACCCTGCTAGAGTGGAAAATATTAGTCATCCTGTTTTTTCTCCAACATATATGATGAGGATTTCATGTCTGGTGGCTTCAGGGTTGAAGTTTCTCCACTTGTTTTTGATGTTGTTCCATGAGAAATCTGGCCTTCACCCAAGCTGCATCTCTCTGCTGTTGTCTCAGTAGGAAGAGTGTGTGGTGGACCAAAAAATATGCGTCATATCTGCAATACAAACAAACTGAATTGGCTCTGGGAACAGAAAGGACTTTAATCGCCTTAATTTTGAGCTAAACATTCACAGTGCAGTTATTCGGAGGCACATAGATGATGCTGCACGGTGGGATTTGTTGTGTGAAATTCCACACCCTTTTTTTTGAGAACAGAAGTTGCATGATGTTGAGGTTTTTTCTTTTATAAGCTTTGTTTTTTTTTGAAGGTTGGAAAGCTTAAAACATTGATCTAGTATGTAGCTGCAAATTTTTTACAGTGGGGTTGTTTGAGTTCCTATGATAGAGGAAAAAAACTAGGCTGGATGGCAGATTACCAGGCCATATGCTACTTGTTTTTCTTTTTGCATACGTATCCTCTTTAACATAACATAGCAGCAACGGCAAAAGTGCCAAAATTTGTATCTTTCACCACTGCACATTGGTGATTTATCTTAGACTGTTTTTTGTTTTATTTTTGATTTTCTGATATATGTTTAGGTATTTAAAGATGTAGATGTGAAAAATAATTTAAGCTGTGACCTGCCCCATGTACACCTTATGACATTGTATAATTTTGTTTATACATCGATAGTAATGCATATTATATCATCATTACTATATAGCATTGTGGCAGTGTGCGTAATGTGTTTTTGCTGTTGTTGAATTGCTGAAGTGTCAGTGGCAGAAACCACCACAGTGGAAGGTTTTTTCCAAAGGGGCCTCATTTATCTGACTTTTTATTTAGAATACACTGTGCAATCATTTTACATAGTATACTTACAATAAAATAGTGTACAGTGTGTGTAGAAACTTCCAGAGAAGCTAGATGAGCATTTCCTGAAGAAAATGCATGTGATTTCTGTATATTGATGCTGATTGGATGACTGGATGATTCCTCTGTCGGTGTTTGTAAATGGGTGACATTTTAGCGTCATGAAAAAGAAAAAAATCATCGACCATTAATGTACAGTGTTGGCTGTATTGGTTTTGAAAAGCACTCAACATGCATTCAGGCTTTAATGCATCATATAACTCATACTAACTCATAAAACTGTCATCATAACAGGCTTATGTACAGTTGATCAGTGTGCAATACAGAGCATTTTGGAATTTGAATAAAGTTTGTACTGTATACGGTGGCTGACATATAAATACAAAAAGGAAGTAACAGAGCTCCGCAAACCCTAATGCATTATTTAGGTCACAGTGCCAGTAGGTAATATCATGCACATATCATTATGAGCTTCTTCACAGCAGATTAGTGAGCAGCAGCAAAAACTGCGAAGTCTGAATTGGCTTCAAATATAATTGTGGAATGGAAGTTAGTTTTTTTCCAAAGTTGAAACTAGTTTTCCAGCTCAGCAAGGCTGCGGTTACCCAGCTGTGTTGACATAATATTAAATAAATGCCATGTGAAGTACTTAATGGAATTACAAGCCAAATCTTGCAAACTTAGGTTTAAAACATCTGCGTGCATTTGCTGTTTGTATTCAGAAAAGATTGGCTGAGAGCATAACTACTGTTTTCTCATGTTGACTCACAAAACACACGTTCAGAAGCTGCTCGGTTCATCCACAGAGGGGCCACTGAGCAGCTCCGTGGCTCTGGGTTAAGGCTTCTGTTTAAGGGCTTCTCAGTGGTGGGAATTTAAGAAGGGCAAGCGAAACTCTCAGATTTATCCAGACGGTTCTGGGATCAAATCAGCGCATCCTGGCAAAAGGCCCAACTTAGTTTTAGGCCAGGGATCATTATCACAAATCATACCTCTTTGCAGTTTGTACATGGTCTTTTCTTCATCATTATCAACAATTAGAAGAGATAAGAGGGCGACATTTAATGGATGCGATGCAATTTTATGTTGCTTCTAATCCCAACTGCTGTATCTTGCATACTTGCATGTCTTTGACTGGCACATTATAGTCTAATCTATTGTTTCCCATCAGAGAGGTCAAATTTTTGCCTTTTGACTGCATGTACAGTATTGCTGCCACTTATTTCAACCTGACAGGCTAAGCATTGCATGCTCATACTCAGGGCAGGGCCCTGGTTTATGTCAAGTAATGAGTCAAATTTTAGTGCTAAGTAGCAAGGACCTAGGACTTTGACTGTTATCATACTGAAAAACATAACATTAAAGAGTAACAATGCTCACAGTGGAATAAAGTGTTTTAATTCTTTCCATCATTACAAAAGGGGTGGATGATGAGTTTGTGGCCTGAGGTAAAAGGAGATGAGATTAGCTGCTTTTGTTGCATTCACAGGCAGTTCAGCTCTTTAAGTGATTATGCAGAAAGTTTGGACTTAATTACATTTGTGTTTTTTTTTCCAATTTCGGGTAATTGAAAATTGCAAGTCAGCATTGTCTGAGAAAATAGACAGCAACAGCCGCAGTCATGCAGTCATCTGTCTGCCACATTCAAATTTTAGCAGTTTCCACCTTAAGACAGAGTCAAGGGATTAGTGCACGAAGGCAGACACCCTTCATTTGCTCCCGGTGCTGACTTGCAGTTTTTTTTTAAGACCTGAAAAAGGAATAACACAAAAGGCATTCACTGTAAACTATATGCATCATCATTTAGAGGGTTATATGACTCATCTCTTTCTATCTGAGGTAACAAACTGATCAAATCCCTAAAATACAGCTTTTAAAGGAAACAATATTAATGTCAGGTAAAAGACACATTATGTGCACACAGAAAACAGTTTTCCTTTGTAATTACTCCCCAGAAAAAGTTAACTTTGCTAACTTATTTATATGATTATGCAACTGCAAAGTTGATCAATCAGCAATGAACTGAGGTGTTTTTATGCGCAGTAATTTCAATTATCATTATTATTCATTGTGGATGTTTTACTTCTAAATGAACCCGCTGTGCTTCCTCGATGTGACACAGTCTATTAAACGGGCGACGGTGATGCTTTAACCTGTTAAACAGATGAAAACACATCAGGGGAAAAATGGAGCTGTGGCTGAGCAGGGCGGGGCAGTGCGCATGCGCGGTTCTTCTTTGTGGCCCTTCTCCTCTTGGTACTTGCCTGGTGTCTGGAGACTTATTCCAGCAGAAAATCCAAGAACAGGGGTTCAATTAAAAGCTATAACTTATCATTTTAAATTTATCTGTTAGGCCGTGTTGTGAAAATTTAATTTAACCAGCGACAGAAATTGTCAGAGTGGCTCAAAATCATCTCCCAGGGCGTCGACTGGCCATCAAGCAGAGCATCCATTCATCCTTTCATTGGCTGCTGAGGTTTTCCAGTCTTAGCTAGCTTAGCGTTAGCCGGGAGAAGGGGGAGCCGCCGTGTCCGAGACATCTTCAAAAATGTCGGGTTACCAAGGAAAGAAGAACATTCCACGAATTACAGTAAGTACGGTAGCATTTTTAGAAAAAAAATTACACGTTTAATTTATCAATGGGGGGTGTTTTTTTTTTTTAAAAAACGTGCGGTGAGCGTCAGGATTAAACCAAAAAGCTAGCTAACGGTTAGCCGTCGTTTCCATTCATTTCCATTGACGCTGTCATGTCGAGCTACAGCCCCATAAACTGAGAGACAGGGATGAATAATGAAAACCAGCCTGTGGGTTTGCAGCAAGCTCTTTAACAGACATCCATTTGGAGATTAAGTGATATTTTTTGTTCGCTTTGCTCCTTTCAGCTGTCATTATTAGCAGCTGAAAGGTTAGCTCAAACCTGGCAGCATCCTCAGCTTGCAGGGTGTAGCTGCTATCAGGTTTAAACACAGGTTTCCTCCACTGTCATCATCTCATCCTCCACCCTCCATCATCTGACGTCCACTAAAACACTCACTCTGTCCTCTTTAGTGGTCTTTCTCATTTTTTCTGTTGCAAGATTTTGCACAATTTACAGCTTTGTCATGCTTTGCTCATCCTTGAGTCTGTCATGCACTGTTGGAAAATTGGGGGGTTTTGACATTATAATGGCTATTTTGTTTTATTTATGTTGCAGCTTTTCAACCTGAAAGCTCAGCATTAAGGGCCTGCAGCAGGGATGCAGTGGTAGTTAAAAGAAGTAAAACCTCTTTTGTAAAGTAGGTCATTGGAAAGCAGCACCCATCCAAACCTTTTTTCTCTAAGCTTTCATCATGCAGCTGTTCTCAGTCAGATTGTGGAGCATATAGGTGGAAACTGCTTTGAATTTGATCATTTAATAAAACTAACTTGCATTGTGAAATGTATTTAGGCTGTGTTTTGTTCAGACAATCAGTCAGTGGTTGTCAGGTTTCTCTCACAGGTCGTAGCAGGGTTAAGGAGAAGCGGCCCTGACATCCCAGACACAACATGCAGACAGCAGTAACTCTGCATCAGGCCCTCAGACACAGTCAGACAAGCACTTGTTAGTTTGGAAAGCAGATAGTTTCCCTCTGATTCAATCAGGCTTTGTCTCTGAACATCACTGACTGAATCTGTTTTGTGTCTCCAGAGCAGGAACGACAGCAATTTCTGTGAAGGTTGTAGTCTGAGCCAGTGTCCTTCGTGAGTGCAATAATTTGCACAGTCATGTTTAGTTCCACCATAGGTATGCACAGATGATTTGAGAATTAGCTGAATTTAGAAACATGGAGGATTATTTTTACCATTCATTGATTTTTTAATTGATTAAACAGCAGTAGTAATGAGCATATTTTCTTTGTTTTGATTATTTTTAAGGTTTATTTGGCGAAGAAGACTATTCCATTCAATAACATTTGATGTTTTATTGGACTTCTAAATATAAAAAAGTATAAAATATCAATAGTTACTGGTTGCAGCCACCAGTGATGCAATAATTATGATGCTGGAAAAGCAACATTTTCATTATTTATGATTTTGTGTATTTAGTTGCTTGTCTGCTAAGTTTTTGCAGTGTCACAGTGAAAACCAAAAACAGAAATCTTTATAAAACTTGAAAATCATGTTTTACTCATGCAGATATTTGAGTTAGTCCACTACAGTTGAAACATTATATCATTTTCCGTTTACATAATACAACGTAGTACACAACAAACATAATACAACAGTACAAAATTATGTTGAAACTGTTTCAGAGAGGTGTTAGTTCAACTTTAAGGTCATTTGGAGGCAGCAGTTTGTGGTGCTGCTGAATTTTTCCACGTGACATCATCAGAATCAATTCAGTTAATGACTTCAGATGTCAGGAACAATCACGAGGGAAGTTCTTCATGTATGTAGAGAGTTCAGGCCATTTTGAGTCGATGTAACTTACAATCTCAGTTCGCTCGTCGCTGACCGTCCTGCTGCAGAGGGAACATAGGTTACGTGACCCACTTATAGGAGGGTAATGGGAGATCATGTCAATACAGTCGCAGCTTGTTTACCTAATGGATCCCCGCTGTCCCCGTCCACCCACTCTGAACATTAGAAACCCAGTGTTTCCTGCTGTGAGGTTTGCAGTAAACCACTTTTGTCTTCATTAGCCCCCCCGACTGTCCTCAGAGACCCGGGGAAGTCTGTCGGAGAAATAGGCCGTCCTCGTACGCTGTCCTTTCATCTCCTACAGGTTGAGTTAATCGTGCCACTTAAGAGTTTCTACCCTTAAATGAAGGTTTCGATCAAGAACTGCTGCCTGTCTTCGAGTGATGCGTCTTTAAACTGTGAAAACTCCAGTTACTGTTTCCACGGGATGACAGACAGTGTGGATTAATCGATTGCTTTATCTTGTTCAGTTCTATGACTAAACCAGGAAATGCCTCGAGCTAGACGAATCCCTAAAGTTTTCCCAAGCGTCTTTTCTACTCTAAAACATAATTTATCTTTGAAATTGCTCAAATTTACTGTTTAATTATGGAAATGACTTTTAGCTACAAGGGATTAACGGAGGTAATTTCTCGCTCTTTTACTTCGCTCAGCAGGTGGCTTTTGTGGTTTTATGGCTAATGTAAAATTTTGTCTCCTGTTTTTTCAGAGTGATCGTCTCCTCATCAAAGGAGCCAAGATAGTGAATGATGACCAGTCATTCTTGGCTGATATCTACATGGAGGATGGAGTCATCAAGTAGGTTCAACCAGAGGATTAACAGTGCAAATTTTTTTCACATTTTGCCTGTTTTCCTACTGTGGCGGCCGTACTGTGAAATATTTCATTATATTTATAATATTTACATCTCTACCTTTATTATTGGAATCAGATCTGATGCATTTTCTTCATTAATTTCTAACCTTTTGTGTTTTTATTTGCATTTATCAGGCAAATAGGAGACAACCTCATTGTTCCTGGGGGAGTTAAGATCATAGAGGCTCAAGGGAGGATGGTCATGCCTGGAGGTATCGATGTGCACACCCGGTTCCAGATGCCCGACCGAGGCATGGTGGCGGCAGACGACTTCTACCAGGGCACCAAGGCGTCTCTGGCTGGAGGAACAACCATGATCAGTATGTGTCACATCAGATTTCCACACGCAGTTTAACCAGTTTAGAAGCGCAGTCGTCCTCCTGCAGGAGTCGTAACGCTGCAGATGTGCGTGCCGTCATGTGTGTGATTCAATTTTTCAGTTTGCTTGTGCACAATGAAACACAACCTGTGTGTGTTTGTTTGCGTTTCACAGTCGACCACGTGGTGCCCGAGCCCGGCGCCAGCCTGGTCGCAGCTTTCAAACAGTGGAGAGAGTGGGCTGACAGCAAGTCCTGCTGCGACTATTCTCTGCATGTGGACATCACCGAGTGGAACAAAGGCACCCAAGAAGAGATGGAGACGCTGGTGAAGGATCATGGTACGCAGTCAGCATATTCGCTTTTTGTCTCCACTTCCATTCAGTCTGCAAATCTCTGACTTACTGCCAAAGTTCTGTCATTGTGCTCAAAGAAAGGGTTTTCTCAGACACTGCATGGGGGGAAAAAAAGAAGCCAACCAGTTTTCACAGACCATAAAACAGTAACTAACTGTGTCTGCTTTGCAATTTTTATCCGTTTGGTTTTACTTTTCTCCTTCGCTCTGGGTTTTCCCTCCTTTTGCTCTCTTTATTCCACCTTTGGCTGTTTTCTCTCATAAGTTTTCTATCTTCAGGTGTCAACTCTTTCCTGGTCTATTTGGCTTATAAGGATGTTTTCCAACTTTCTGACTCTGAGGTACGATCTGTGCCTCTGCACGTTCTACTGAGCCGCACGTGTTAGCATGTAAAACATGAGGCCGTTGGATGTCTGTGGATTACAAGCTGACTTTGATCATCTCCTCTTAGATCTATGAGGTGTTCAGTGTCATCAGAGACCTCGGAGCCATCGCACAGGTGCACGCTGAGAATGGAGACATCATCGCAGAGGTAACAGAACCGCTGATTGCTGATCGAGTCTCAGCTGTAAAACCACTGTGGATAATGATGTTTTTTGTCTGCTGGGATTATTTTTAGGAGCAGAGACGCATTCTCGAGCTGGGAATCACCGGCCCTGAAGGTCATGTGCTCAGCCGCCCAGAGGAGGTGAGATGGAGGACTGGTTTCTCAGCATCTTTAGCCTTTAACGCTGAGACCAGGCTGCTGATGAATCTCTCTTCCTGTGTCTGCAGGTGGAGGCCGAGGCGGTCAACCGCTCCGTCACCATCGCCAATCAGACCAACTGTCCCCTCTACATCACCAAGGTGATGAGCAAGAGCGCCGCTGATGTGATTGCGCTCGCTAGGAAGAGAGGTGAGAGGAGAAAATTAAACTTTTCCTCAGTAAATTCACTGAACTCCTCTACCTGCGTCAGTCTGTCTCCATTTTTTTTTAAATTTGCACTCGTCTTTACACCTTGTCTCCCCCTGAAGGTGCTGTGGTTTACGGAGAGCCCATTTCCGCCAGCTTGGGCACAGATGGCACCCATTACTGGAGCAAGAACTGGGCTAAAGCTGCAGCCTATGTCACTTCTCCACCGCTCAGTCCGGATCCAACCACCCCCGACTACCTCAGCTCTCTGTTGTCATGGTAGGCTGGACTAAAGATAGCTGGGGCACTATTTAAATGTGTGTTGCAGCAGTGTGTGTTCTGCTTTTTATTTTTACTCATGTCTCATTTGTGACCACATTTAGTCCAGAATGCCCTTTGTAACATCTACATGCACTTTGTATAAAAGTAAGATGTTAAATGTCAAAGTTTTGTTATGAAAAATTGCCCAAGTAAAAGTTATTTTTAATTCACAGATGAATCAGGTGAAAGTTTTCTTACTTTCTGTCTCATCTAGTGGGGACTTGCAGGTGACTGGAAGTGCTCACTGCACTTTCCAGACTTCTCAGCGTGCAATAGGCAAAGATAACTTCACCTTAATCCCAGAGGGGACCAACGGCACCGAGGAGAGGATGTCTCTAATCTGGGACAAATGTGTGGTGAGCTTGATTCAACCCACTTCTCACACGTTCCCAGCATTCCTGTCATGAAGCAGACGACCTTGTAAACCACTGTGCATGTTTAAATTCCAGCGTGTGATTTGTCTTCCTGTCTCCAAAGGTGACCGGTAAGATGGATGAGAACCAGTTCGTCGCGGTGACGAGCACAAACGCAGCCAAGATCTTCAACCTGTTCCCCCGTAAGGGCCGCATCGCCGTGGGGTCCGACGCCGACCTCGTGCTGTGGGACCCGGACGTGACCAAGATCATCTCAGCAAAGAACCACAACCTGGTCAGACGATCAATTCAATAAAAAATACAGAACATAAACTAATTCAGAGCAACTGCAAGTGTAATTTATTTAAAATTATGTTGTTAAGTTGCTTCCTGAAGGCAAAACAACTTTAAGATGTTGTTTTGCTACATGATCAGTTTGAACTAATCTGCATATTTATTTCAAAAACTGTAGCAGAAAAAGGTTTTGTGATACAAACTGCAGGATTTTTGCTTCTTAGGAAATGCGCTCACTTTGCATTTCATCAACCATGAGCTGTGTTAAAGTCAGGTGTGCTACAGGTGCTTTAACACTTAAATAAACCTGATTGATTGATTTAATCTCTCGCTCTCGCAGGCGGTGGAGTATAACATCTTCGAGGGCACAGAAGTGCGTGGAGGTCCCGTGGTTGTGATCAGCCAGGGCAAGATCGTGTTGGAGGAGGGCAGCCTTCACACCACAGAGGGCTGCGGGCGCTACATCAGCCGCAAACCCTTCTCCGACCACGTTTACAAGAGGATAAAGGCTCGCAGCAGGGTGAGTCCGAAATGCAGGAAGTCCCACTTAAAAGAAACTTGGATTTTCACAATAAAAAGGCATCTTGTGGTTTAATAAACTGTGTGTTTAGCTCACGGAGCTGCGAGGAGTCCCCAGGGGTCAGTACGACGGGCCGGTGTGCGAGGTGACTGTGACTCCCAAGGTGATTTCCACAGTCTCCTCAATGAAGACTTCCCCCGTCAAGCAGCAGCAGCAGCAGCAGCAGCAGCAGACTCACCAGCCGGTGCGCAACCTCCACCAGTCCGGCTTCAGCCTGTCTGGTGAGCGAAGACACTCGTCTCACTCCTGCAGGTTTAACTCTTTTACAACAACGTTAATAAAGTTATGTTTTTTCATCATTTAGGAGCCCAAATTGATGACAACGTTCCTCGCCGCACCACTCAACGCATCGTGGCGCCCCCTGGTGGAAAAGCAAACATCACCAGCCTCGGCTAAGTTCTTTTTCTCAGCTGAGTCGGGGGGGTTGCAGGCCGAAAAAAAGGGACCAGAGGCCACTAATACAGCTGTCACATCACATCACATCTGGTCACCTCTGACTCCCCCCCCCACCCTGCATCCCACCCAAAAGCACTCCATCCATTCTTATTCACACGCCACCGCCACCACTTTGTCACCTCATGCAAAAGAAAAGGAGGCACTGTTCCATTTTGTTTCATCTTTCCTGCCAAATTCCATCATCGAGGAAGGATCAAGTGAATCGAAGCAGCTTTTTTTTGCTGTTTTTTCAGCCAGTTTGGTTGTTGATTAAATTAATTTGTTTACATTTTTTTGTATAATTTCTGCTGTACATGTTTAAGCTGTTTAGTTGCCGTCTTGGTTCAGAGAGATGACAGAAAACTTCACCCACTTTTTACAGTTTTTCTTAACGCGCTGTAAAAGAGATGAAGTTGGAATGTTTCAGAGCCTCTTTCAGCTGAAAGTTGAAGGCTCTATTGTCAATGTTGTGACACTTTTACAGTGTAAGATTGCTGTTTTAGTACAAAAAAATTGACATTGCTGCTGCAAAAACAACTGGAAACACTAGTCATGAAGGATTAGACTGTAAAAAGTCAGTTTCTGCGTCTCTTAACATGTAATTTAATGTGAAGTTTGCAGTATTTTAATTTTGTTGTAGCTGCTGTGTGCTGCTGATTATTCACCTTGGTCTTCCTTTTGTGTTATAGCTGCACTTTTTTAACATGGATGTTTTCTGTTTTTATCACTTTAAGTCTTTTTTTATTTTTAAATTTTGGGAAGCTCTGACTGCACTGAAAGGAAAAGAAAAGGGTATTTTTAGGGGTTAAACCACTCATTCGAAACGGCCGGCACATTCCAGTTTTATCCGAGAAACATCCATTTTTTTTTTCCCTTCATTCGTCAATTTTTTTTGTTTATTTTTGGTCCTTCTGTTTTATTAAGAGGTTGTCATGGCAACAAGCTTCCAGAAATCAGACCCCGTGTATATTGTTCATGATACAGACGTTGGAAGACGTTGGGCTTCGAGCCGGCAGCCTCTCTGCACCTGGTGCTAAATGACCTTTGCTGTTTTGTGTGCAGACGACGTCCACGTGCACACACACTCACACACGGCACACACACACACAGCACACAGCCCCGAGTGGAGTCACCGACATTTCGCCCAGTTTGTTGTTTTGCACCTGTAACAATCCAAATATTTAAGAAAAAAAACCAACAAAAAAAACCCAACAAAAACAACAACAACTATGTACGTGAGCTTGTAACCTTTTTAATTTGTGTTTGGGGAAAAAAAAAAAAAACAGACGTCTGTATGTTTTAGGATATTTGTTGAATCGAACTACTTGCCTGCCTGTTTCTGTATGATATTGATAGCACACTGTATCTATGAAGGCTCTTTAAAGAAGTGGAACCATGATCTTTGAGACCTGATGAAAAAAAAAACGCTTCAGTATGTATATGAGACCCCCCCTCCCTCCACCCAAATCCCCCCCCCCACAGCGTGCTGATGATGTGTCCACTGTTCTCGGTGTTAGTGTTGTGAATGAATTGCCAGATAGCCGGTTCCTCTTGGGGGGGGGGGGGGGGGGGGGGGGGGGGGGCGGGGGGGGGGGGGGGGGGGGGGGGGGGGGGCGGAGGCGGGGGGGGAGAGGGGCGGG
>JAQNCA010000027.1:19579580-19602887 GCA_029783725.1 Acanthurus tractus | reverse complement strand
GAAACCTCAAGTCTTTTTTCCATGAAAAGGCGGTTTCGTCTGTTGCAGCAGCACCAAGTCACACAGGCGGCAAAGTAACGGAAGTGGATCGTATCATCTTCAAAATAAAAGTTCATTTTAGATGAAATGTATTGATGCTGCTGTTGTTGACATACAATATGTTGCCTCACTTAACCGTACGAAGGTTTTTCACAGAATTTACAAAAAGTTGCTTTGTCTTTAATTTTTCAGATTTTTTTAGTTGAAACTCACTCGCTACACCTAGTGTTAAAAAGGCCTACAGATGCAAAATTTTAAGAGTAGGTATAGGAAGTAGTAGGCAGTATTTATTAATTGTAGACAAAATACTGATTTTAATTGTTAATATGCATTTTAACCAAAGGCATTTAACATTATTTACTATTACCTAAAACTCCTGGTAAGAACTTCAATAGAAACTTGTTATGAAAATAATAACTACAGTGAAATGAAAAGTGCAGCACAGTGGAATTCAGCCACAAAACCTGTAAAAGTGACATTTTTAAATATTACAGGTCCAAATTGATCTAAACCAGAAAAGTTTACAACTAAAAAAAAAGCAATAGTATTTCCCCCTACTAATAACTGAAGCCCTTTTGCCACTAATTTCACTTTTAACAGTTGATCTTTTCACTCAAACCCGTCTTTTATTAATAAGGGCTTTACTTTGAAAGGAATAACAGGAAATGTTGTGGTTGTATTGCATGACTTTTGACAGTGGCTTAAACAGCGCCTGTAGTAGGAGGAGGGGATGATAATAATGGGAGGAGGGACACGAACAGAGTATCAACAGAAGGGCAACAACTAAACGTGCAGTGTGCTCTCTTTCTATGAAACTTGCGCCTGTTTAAAACATAAATGCGCAATGCGTCGACCTAGAACCTGTTTTATATATTTATAAAGTTAACCATTAATTCTAACTTATGATAAACAGTACTTTCTGCAAGTTTTGGACAAAGACGATTGCGGACATAAAAGCTAAAACGTGGAAAGTTTAAATGGACTTTAAATGGGCTGATATTGGACTCATGAAGGTGATTCGGGTTAATGGATTTTATTGAAACCGCAAAGTATTCTTTAGGAAGTCTGATAAGCAAGGACGTCGAGGAATAATTTTATTTTCTTTTGATCCACGCACGGACTGAGAACAAAAATGTGACCACCTGCTTTTTTTTATCCAACTATCGCTCCTTTTATTTTTAAAAAAAGTCGTGTTTTTTAAATCTCACTTCTCCTTGAAGAGAAAGGGAGGGACTGTTAAATTTGGTCTTCGCGTCTTAAAGAAGAGCATCAATGGATTGAAAGATTATACTTTCAGCTTCCAGAGAAAAAGTGCCTCAAGCAAGGTAAGAAGCTGTACAGAGCTTAAGCATCATGTGTGGTTCCTGTATTTTGCTTTAACATCAGTTTTCCTGCAAAATGTTAATGCAAAATATAACAGTGGGATACACTGCGGTATCGCGCCTTTGTTTATGTTTAGTGTGTCACATGCAGCACTTATAATCTCGGAATGAGAGTGTTTATTTCTTTCTAATGAATACGTTCAACACGCTATAATGACCCATAAGTGAACCCCGTCCCCATGATTAAAATAATTAAAGCAATAATCAGCCAGGATAGTGTTTTTCGTTGTTGTTTTTTTCTATAAATTATGCTATTATTAAGGGCTCCTTCCTCTCAGCTAGTGTCAGACTCACTGAGTCAGACAAAAGGTGCACCTGTTTTTTTTCTTTTTTTACAGGAGCTCTATAGGGAGGACTGAGCATCACAATTCACTATAGAGCTGCAAAAATAAAGAGCTTGTGGCTTGTTGTCAGTCTTATTTGAACCAGTGTGTTTGCTTTCTGCTCCACATGATGCAGTTTGCTGAACACATCTTGATATGAGCTGTTTTGCACAGTGGAATGCAGCCGTCTTGTGCTTTTTACATAATGTTTACTCCCTGCTTCAGTGGGTCCTATCCTTTGTTTTTGTTGTGCCTCTTAATACTCATTGGAGAGAAATGAGGTGCATAGACACACACATTACTCTGTTGCCTGTAATCCCTTGTGTTGGACTGTAAACCTGTTTAGGGGCACTGTTTACTTTCATAAATGTAAGCTGCCTTCTGTAATCAGCTTGTAGAATGTCAAAGGGTTTTGTTGTCTTTCACAGGTACAAATTACACTATTTCTTGAAATGTACACCAGAGACGAGTGTACATTTCCAGTCTGGAGTGTATTGCAAATGCCACATTACGAGCCATTTTTTGTGATTTGCATTTGAATTATTTATTGGGTAAAATCTTTGTTTAAGAGGCAGTATTGCATTTTTCTAACAGAATCCGTAAAGGGTTAGGGTTGATATGTTGAACATATCATCCAGACTCCAACTTAACCAAGTCTGTGCCCGTCAGATAGAAGCGCGGGTGTTATTTCACACAGTGATATCCTATATATTTTAACATTTACCAGGTCTTGACATTTCACAAGTGTATTGCTCAATTCTAAACATTGTGTCCAACTGTGCCCTGCAGGCATATTGTCATGCAGGAGGAAATTGATTGTATTGAGAAACAAATTATTCATGAGCTGAAAGTGGTTCCTCCAAAGTGCTGTGTTGCCGGTGGTTAAGATAGAGTCCGTGTGCCTCTACAGTGAAAGCATGTCACTGACACTATGTAAAAGCTTGTAGGGTACCACCGAATTTACAAAGACATGGAAAAAAGACATATAAGTAAGTAATCTAGCAAACCAACGCGAAGAAAGATAGGAGACAGACACTAATAAATTTTAAGGGCCATTCAGTGTACCATAAATGGTCACCATTGTATGTTTTCTGTCTCGTTGCTGTTTACCTGTCTAAGCCAGCTTTTTTAATCTTTGCATTAACAGCTGGTGCCTTAATGAAAAATCAGACCCATGTGAATGGATATTTTTATGTTACCTATTTAAAGATTGTTTTGGATCTAGGAAAACCTTTTTGAAAATGAGTCCAGTCAGGGCCATTCCACAGCAGTGGGCTTCAGCTATTAAGTTCGTTACCTTTGGCCTTTGACCCCTTGGTTCCCTAACTGTCGTTTCTTTAAAGTTTCTTTATGAGACTAACCTGCTCCTTAGAGTCGGAGGCATGTTAGGACAGAGAGTCCAGACTTACAAGACAGATGTTGAATGCCAGACACATGTCATCTTCTGCCCCCCTGAGACCTCTGAGCTATATGAAATAACCCTGGAGGGAGAAAAGAATAGAAACCAGTCCGCTAATGCATGTTGATTTAGTTTTGTAATTTGCAGCATAGTGCATTTGCTGTAAGCCTGCTTTGTATAGTAAAACCAACCCTGTTCATGTTTTTCTGTCTGAGTAAATTAATATCATTCAACCATTGCTCATCATTCAATATTGTTATACCCTGTAGCGAAGTGTATTAGGTTTACCGTCACTATGCTAATCCATATACAGTAGGCTTTCCCCCTCACGTGACCAGGACCTCGCTCTCGTGCCCACTGTGTGCCCAACTCATTTCCTTTGGTTAAAGTAAATGTCAATACAACTACTAAACTGGGTTGCTGTGCCAGAGACCACATCCATGAATTGATTGCTGTGTTGTTTAAGCTGGTTGGACCAGTCAAGGTTGGATTGATGGTTTACAGACCCAGTCCTGTGCTAATAACTGCACATGTAGTGTTTGTGCACATTTGCTGTCTTTGTGATGGTAGGTTGGGTGATATTTCAGCCTCAGTATAAAAATCTTCTGTTCACTTGTGAAAGTTTTTGCTCAATTAACACTTGAAGTACAGGCTGGTTGGTGCTGAAGCTATAGTCTCTGTCAGGATTAGCCAGGATTACTAGGAGAGTAAAGCTAATTCTTATCAGGACTCGATCTGTCACTCACATCACTGATGGTTCTGGTGAGGTACTGAGAGGTAACACACACTGTCCAACACACATTAGGCCAAAAGTTCAGTTCTTGTGTTGGATTTTCAGTAAGAAGGTGTTAGACTTAGTGAGTCATAAGAATAACGCGGCACTCCCATATTAACTCCTGCACAGTGTGAGTCATTGCACAGTGCACCTAAACTTTTGCATTATTCAGTTTATGCCTCCTGATTAGTTAGTTCAAGCGTGATTCAGAGGAGATGCATATGGAGAGGTCAGGCTCACCAGCTGTTGCAGCTGACAGCTTGGAATCAGCTTCTTGGATTCAACTTAGACACACAGCCATCCATCTAAATGCTGGTTCTGGAAGCACCTTTATACTAATTTGATGAAATTTGAAGTCTGAGGAGGAAATTAAAGATTTCAGAATGGGTGAATAATGGTCTCAGATTTTCTAGTGGAGTTATTGCCTTCTCTGTTGTAGAAGCAGAGTAGCTTCTACAACAGAGGTAAACCTTTGGTTTGTTGTTGTAGATCATTGAGACACGAGCTGTATTTTACCGAGACACGGTCCAGATTGCTCTTTGTTGCCTTTGGTCTCCATAAAATATGGACAACACAGCTTGCATACTTTTAACAGCAAAAAAAATTCCACTTATCCCACAGCAGCTTTTTATGGAACTTTAGCAAGAAAAATTATGTGATTTTTTTTTTAATGACTTGTTCTCCCAGTGATTGATCACTGCCCAGCCACATCACTGCATGTCCTTGATTTGTCTCACAAGTTTGATCTCTAATTTAATTACACTATTAACACTGGGAGCAGAAGGGCAGGATTAGTCTGGGTGTTAAAATGTACAGTCCAGAAGGCTAAGTCACGACTAGATCTAAAGCAATTTGTGTCATTGAAATCCTGGGAAACATGGGACCGGTCAGCGGTGTCGGTACACATTACAGAGCTAAATGTCTTGTTCTATAACAGGAATTTGCAGTTTTTTTACCCCCATTATTTAACTGTCACTTTTTAACATTTAAAGATAGTGTGAACCTCATCATAAGGATGCCAAAGAGGATAAAGTTCTGATGTCCTACATCATTGAAAACTTGATTTAAGTAAGGACAGGTTGTAATGTGAAAAATTCTGTAATGTCATTGTTCCCCAGTATGGTTTTGTAAGACGCAAACAGTTGCTAATTTTGTCTGTTTTCCCTCAGATACCCTTGTGAGGAGATTAGTGTGTAGGAGAAGTAAACCCCTCTCATCTCTTACATGCACAAGTATGTGTTATGCATGTCCTCACTGTTAAATTGGAGCCGGAAAAAACAAGTTAACTGTTCTTTTTAAGTAAATTATTCGATTTATTATAGGTCTGCAAGTGCTATAATCAGATTGCAGTCAGATAAATATTAAAAGAAACTGCTGCTTTACTGTTTTTCAGCTGGCTCTTTTCAAGGCCCTTCTCTGTGTGTATATCAATTAAATGGCCCTCTTGCTCTGCTGTGCTCTGCTGCCTGAGGAAATAACCTGGTTGTCTTCCATCTACTCCTGCACCTGCAGACAAAGCCTGCCTCGAGGCTTCCTCTTTAATATGTTGGCTCAGTGTGTCTGCCTGTCTGCTCCCACAAGCCAGTCATATATATGCTGGTATGGAGGCACGGCGGAGCAGGCAGGAGCAAAGATGAGAGGTGTTGCATCCTGAGGTTGTCAAAAGATACCTGAGGTCTAGACATGAAGTAGACTCTCAGATATACGATAGGATCTGCTCATTACTTTTGCTGTCATGTCATTTAAGTTGCTGTCAAGATCACAGCCGAGATGATGCAATAACATGCAATCAATTTCCCCAAAATGATCAGACCCAAAAATTATGTGCTTTTTTTTGAATCTGTTGTAAGATTCCTGTTTATTCCAACACCCTACTGAGCAAAAGATGTTTGCAAAATATGTTTACTCAGTAGGAGCAATACTTTCTTATTACAAACATCACGCTAAAATGATTCAGTCATACAAAAAACAAATTTTTTATTTTTTTACTTTTTTGAAATCCATTGTAATAATCCTGCTCATTCTGAAACCCTACGGAGCAAATGATTTCTGCTCAGTAAGACTAATCTTTTCTTATTACAAATATGCGCTTAAATGATTTTGTCCTAGAAAATCTATAAACCCTGACCATTATTCTTTTCTACCACCTCCACTTTATCACCTGTTACTTTAAGGCCAACCCAGCTCTAATGTGTTTTTGTCCCACTCCTCTTCAGTGCTTGTGTGACATTGGTTTTGACTTTCTGCTTATTTTGGAAAGGTGCTAAACAAAAGTTATTACGGTGCTTCACAGGCAACCCCAGCGGCAAATGTCTCAACCCTGTGTCGGCCAAATGCAAGGAGATGAAAGCATCTTTCCGCTGCTCTTTTTTTCTGGGCTGTTTGTTTACTCAAGTGCAAACACACCCTTATAAGAGACTAAACGCCCGTGATTTAGCTATCCTGTGTTTCTGCAGTGCATCTGTGGCTTTATCAGCAGCTAATATCCAACATCTAGCAGTGTTGGAGGCAGCACTGGATTGGTATTGGCATCTAAACAACCCCACATTTTACAATGCTCTTCAATTAAACTGGATTCATGGCCTCGTTGGAAACATGTCAAGCACAGAATTGTAGCAAGTGCATTTCACCTGACTATTAAATGCACAAACAACACATGCAAAAAAACTCAACACTCTGCTGACTTTATCTGCAAATTCAGCCCGACAAACAAGGCTCCACTTAAGCAAATTGCAGATCTACTTCACTGTCTAAAATGATGAAAGCAGCTCCAGCAACTCATGAGGCCCCCCACCTAAAATTGGATTGGAGGCCCAAGTTTAAGTTTCTGCCCTTCAAACATAATGGCAGACCTCGCCCCCTCCCTTCAAATCACTCCATTTAGTACTGCTAATACCTACTTATTACTCTAAGTTCATTTAAGAAATACAAGAAGGAGGCTATTCTTAGAAAGCATGCATGAGTATTAGTTGCTGATAAAGCCACAGATGCTCTGTAAAAACACAGGACAGCTAATCACATGACAGGCACGTTTAGCCTCTTCGAGGACCTGTTTGCACTTGAGTAAACAAACAGCCCAGAATAGAGCAGAAGAAAGATGCATTTATCTCCACTTATTTGGCCGGTGCAGAGTTGAGACTTTTTCCGCTGAGGTTGCCCTTAAAGCACAGTAATAACTTTTGCGAAGCACCTTTCCAAAACAAGCAGAAAGGCAAAACCAATGTCACAGAAGCCCAGAAGAGGAGTGGGACAAAAACACATTAGAGTGGGGTTGACTTACAGTAAAAGCTGATTAAGAGGGGGTGGTAGACCTCGAGTAATGACTGAGGTTGTTGGGGTTTGTATTAAAAGCCTTTCTAACACACCAGTATCGGAGCGGAGTCTTTGAACATCTGCAGTCGAATGGCAGTCTACTGGTTTAACTACTGCTATTAGGATAACATCTGGACTCACTCACTTCAGTATTTTAGTCACCTGTCAGTTGCTGTTGGTCTGAGACCTCCTGGGCGATCTCGACCAACCACAAGCACTGGGTTCAACTGTACATATGCTTAGAGCCTTGTAAAGGTCTTCTCTGTGGATACACTCCAACACATGCACACACACGCACCAAAACACATGGTTTGGTATATGCAGGCAAACTTCCGCAGGATGCACGCTCTAAGCGATCTCATTTTGTACTGTCTGTTTGCGGCACTTGTTGGAAAAGCTTATTTGCCTTAATCCAGCTACATACCAGACATGCAATTTTCCAGAGAAATAAGTGTTTTCAAAGAATACAGTTATTTATTAACCAAGAAACATCTGGAATGTGGTGTGGATGTTGGATTACGAGGTCATGGTAACTTTAGGGATTACATTAGTCTGATGGAGGTGGGGGGGGATATGAGGGATGTCCCAGTGTAGCAGTGACTCTGTAAATGGTACATTTTGTTGAAGAGTGACTGGGATGTGTGGGCTTCTCTTTCAGGTTGGGAGATGTGTGAAGGAGTGTGACGGACGGCCATGGGACTGGAGAGACGGTGGCTTCAGGCTGTCACCGCTGCTGTAGCCATCTGTCTGCTGAGTAAGTATGCTAATGCAAATATGGATCCATTGCATACATTTACAATGCATCTCCATAATTAATTTCCCTTCTTGCAGAACTTTAAGAGTTCTTCTAATGATGTTGCTGACATTCCTCAGTACTCTGTTATCTTGTTAATAGTGTTAATTCACAAAACTCCTTCAAATTATCAAAACATTAAAAAATCAATTTGAATTGGCTTGAATAAGTTGAATAAGTCATCCGAAGCAACTGGAACTCTCATCTTTTGAGCAAAGCATCTTGTAGTGGTAGGTAGGTAGTGACAACGAAACAAAATTGTTGTAGATCATACCAACCTAACTTGTTAAATTGCACAAACACACATAAATAAACTAGTTTGTGTACCACTGACGTAGAAGCTTTACTTAACATGTGAAAATGTAGCACATGCAGCTGCACAGCACAGATAAAATGATGAAAATCTACTTGGTTGGTTCACATTTATGTGATCAGGATGAAGGTGTTTCTTTACAATGTCACTGTTGGTCTTTATGCTTTGAAGAATCACTCGCAGCACTTAATTTAGTGTTGTTGCTGTATTTATGAAACCACTGTCACTTTTAACTTTGCAGGTCAGCTTTTGATCACAAGTCTGGAAAATTTCTGTTTTTAGTATTTAGTTGTGATGAGCGAGGAATCGATCTCAATTACATTTATTCAAATAGTTGTTTGAATTTGTGCACATTAAGCTAATTTTGTAAAATGAATAAATGAATAAGTAAAACCTTTCACAGTTGGTTCGGATACCAAAAGTCGAAACATGTAAATAACGTGAAATGCCTTGTCCAGTCATATCATTTCAC
Organism: Acanthurus tractus; assembly: GCA_029783725.1. Taxonomy (NCBI): domain Eukaryota; kingdom Metazoa; phylum Chordata; class Actinopteri; order Acanthuriformes; family Acanthuridae; genus Acanthurus; species Acanthurus tractus. Next base: position 19,594,079 of record JAQNCA010000027.1, on the reverse strand, counting down.
GGATTCAGACAAATCTGCTTCAAATCTACTTTCTGACTCAGGTTTTAAGACAAGGAGCTTTTCTCCGCTCGTGTCTGCCATTTTGGTTGCATAACTTCACCAACAGTTCACTGTTTACCTACGTGAACCAGAAGCACTACGTCCCCCTGTTATGGTGAAAACCTTGCAAAGCAGTTGGCATATGTTGCTGTTTGACTGCCCACATACAGTTTGAGTGACACCATGATGAATCTGGCACAGCTCCTGCTGCCTTACATTGGAGAAAGTAAAGAGGAGGGGTTACAGCACAGACATGAGTGGACTAAAGAGAATGAGGCCAAAATCCAACTTAAATAATATCTGTGGGTGTGGATTTAGATCAATCTGGGATTTATACTACCTCCCACACAGGCGCACTCCTCCGTGTGCGTGCATGTGTTGGTAAAGGGGGGGGTGGTGGGATTGATTGCACTGGTCCACAGACCATGTGTGTACCCCAGGGGGTGGTGGGAGGTCGACTGAAGGGAGCACAGAGGGTCCTGCTGTCCTGCATCAGAGTAACGCCGACAACCCCCCCCCCTCCCATTTGAGATTAAAGTAATCACCAGGCCAGATGAGTAGTAGAGCAAACACTGGCACCCAGTTGCGCACACACCCACGTGAGCACATGGCAGCGAGGAAAGAGAGGAGATAGAGAGGAAAGACTGCTCCAGGTGTCACTAATGGGATTGCTGTGTGTTTGCAGTTATACGAGCTTGTCACCAAATGGCACATAATTGTTTTACATGACCTCTGATGATCCGGTTTTCAACAGTGAACACTCCGGGGAAGTCATAGTCGTTCTCTGATCCAAATCAACATAAGCATTCAAGGATCAGTTGTTACTGTTTTCTATCTGAAGTCCACCAACATTTGACCTTATCTTGCCTTTGTGATCCTGTTGTTTCCTCTCTCCCAAAATATTGCTGCTAATGCTTTATGAACTGTTCCCTGTATGGCAAACAATTTTCATAGCACCGAACAACCAAAAATAAATCCTACAGAGGTTAATCCGGCTTGTCTGACAGCCATAACTCTCCTTAAAAAGCTCATATTTCTCAGGCCCTCATAGAACAAGATTGATGTTTTTATTTGTATTTTTACGGTTTATCGCCTCAGTAAATCCTATCCTTTAACCGGGTCACATGCTGTTGTCTTCACAGGTGTGTCTCAAGGTGAGGCATCGTTGGTTCGTGCCAGAGAGGGGGGCTCTGCAGAGCTGAGCTGCAATCTCACTCCTACATCTAAAGGAGACACCACCCCAAACCTTTTTCCTCTGCATGTGGTGGAGTGGGTGCGTCTTGGTTTCAACGTACCCATCCTCATCAAATTTGGAGTGTATGCTCCTCGTGTTCATCCAAACTACAAGGGTAAGAGTCGTTCAGATGTTTTCAATCACACACTTCTTTCAGAAAGCTGAAAGACTTTTTGTCTGTTAAAACATGTGTTACTTGACTGGAAGGCCATCCCCTTTAAGGAGTCCATGGACTTCGCTTCGATTGAATCTTTTTTGTCATCGCCTCACAATTTGACTGCACACAGACTGTAGGCTTTGAAAAACTTTTCTTAGTAGATGACTTGAGCTACTGTCATGGCGGTTTCTGAGAGGATTCAAGAGACTGAACACCAATTGACAGATCTCTCCAATTAAGGTTCAGTAGCTTTTAATGAGGGGGGGTGTTCATGTGACAACATTTCTCTTTCACTGTGAATATAATAGAGTAGAAAATCTAAATTGTACATAGCTCAGATATGCAAAGCAGCAACAAAACCTGTGCAGGGCAGAAAGTTAGATGTAGAGTCTTTATAACAACACAGTATTTAATGTAGATGCAGATATTTAACACAACCTCCAGACACAGAAAAGGAGATTCAACCTCCATATAACTGTACAGCTTTTAAGTGGTATAGTGCAGAGTGAGTGTGCACGTGATGTCACTTGTAGCAGACAATTATGGGGGCTGTCACATGGTTTATGGGGGATATTTGGTGGACTGATGCAGAGCATTTATGGCACTGGGGCAGGGAGCTTAAGTTACAGGCATCTGTCCTGTCTGAGCAAAGGTAGGCAGAAGGAGGTTATACTGGTGTTTATGGAGACTTGCGGAGGGGAAGTTTGGATGAAACAATATCCCAAATAGGTAATCCCTCCTTAACCACGATCCCTGTAATTACTGCTGGTGTTCTGTACGTGTGTTTGAGTCTGCAGCAATGGTGGTGCAGGGAGAAGGGGTAGGGCGAGAATGGATGTGTTTTAATGGAGGCAGTTAAAGGGGGGTGGGGTAGCTGTGCAAGAAGAAGGGGGTACCAGTAACGCTGTGCATTGGGGGATTAGGAGTGTAGGTGGGGGCTTGGTGGTCTGATGACAGTGTTTTATTAGTATGCTGAGGGGTGACCCAGTAAGGGGAGATTGTTGTGCTGGAAGGAGGATGGATGAAGCATTGGGAATAATGGGAGTTTTCTTGCTGGAGCCCTATAATCCCGTCATTGTCTACTAGAGGACAAAAGACAAAGAGGGGTATCACAACCTCCTTTTGCTTTGCCAAAGCCAACAGGACCACTAGGACACCCAAAATCCCATACTGTCCCAACTAGGTCACTGAAATGTACAGAGAACCTCACCAGAAAGCCCTTTGCATTCGTTGTTTTTAGAACATATTTTCACAGAGGATGAAAGCCGCCGAATCAGAAACATGTTTGCAGCATCGTGACAACATGGGAACCACAGTTCAAGTCCACATGGGCTGAGCCACAAACATGCTGTTTTTGGCATGTTGACCCGTCTTGTAGGCCGTTAAACATGTCATTGTTTGGGTGCATTCATCTGATGCTCAACCAGCTATTATGAGGTAAACAACATTGCAGAGTTTCAATTCAGAGTAGAAAACTATTTGGGATGTCCCAATATTTTGCCTTATCTGTCCCTTGTGAGTACTTGTCTGTTGGGGGCTTTACCCCTGTCTGCCTCAGATCCTCATAACTCCCCTCCCACTGGAGGCAGATGGCAGCATGTGAAGCGTGTCAGTGCTGTGGGTCTAATGTATTCTACCCTCAAATTAAAATGATGGGGGGATTTTAGTCAAGTAGGCGACCATTTCCTGATCTCTGTCTCGGCTTGTTTGAGATCAGAAAAAAAGAGGACAGGATGAGACCTGTGCTGTTGTGCAGAGCTGGAGCGGATATGTAATACTACATTTAATTTTTTTTCCCCTCTTTCCTTTCCTCTGTGGACTTGCTGCATTGCAAATGCTGCACATTTAAGTAGGCTAAAATAAAACATAAAACACTGTCTGTCCTTGGTCTGCTGCTTTGTCTCAATCTCACTGATGCTATTGGCCATTTATAGCAACTGAGATGGACGAATCAAAGCAAGCGGTATCTTGGATGACTATTTCAGTCGTCCATTAAACCAACATTTTTTTGATACGATATCAGGTGTATTTGAGGAGTGTCACTGCTATACAGTGGCGTCTTCTGTCAACCCCCTCAGACACCAGCCTGTCCAGGTCTTAGAAAGCTTCTCTTGTCTGCTTTAAGTAAATCAGGAAGGTATTAGTGACCCCGGCCCTCTTACTCTCTGTTTCACACCCAGCATGCCCTGCAGGGTTGAACATTATTTAACAAACAACAAAGAGGAAACAGCCGGATAAACTCTGACTGACATATCACTATGGTCTCTTTGAGTTGTATTTGTTGAGACAATATGCTGAAGTCTTGCAGTGTCAGGATGGTTTACTGTTGCAGGGCGAGATCAAATGTCTCCTGTGTGCTGAAGTAAATCAGTAGAGACTGTGAGCAGGAGACTCCGACCTGAGGTTAGAACCACAATGGGCAAACCCACAGATCTCAGCAGGCCTCCATCATGCTCTCAGTGTGACCTCTGATCGCTGGAGAAGTAAAGGCCCTGCGTTTGTCACACACATATGCACAAGTCACGTACACGCACACACTTAAATCTGCACAAAAACTGTGAACTCTACAACCTCCCCCCCCCCCCTTTGTAGACAAAAGTGGACTTTATTATTGAACAGCTAAGCTTTGGCAAACATGCATCGCCAAAAGCTGAAAGGTGAAACTGATCACCTTTATCCACAACCAACCAGTTTTTCCGCAATAACTAGACCCGGGTGAGTGTGTGGCGAACAATGGGACAAAAAAGGAGGAAGAGATGACTGCAACTTGGGAATTTCATGTTTGCTGACTTAGAGCAGCTGGTCATTACAAAAGCTCTGTTACCTCATGTGGCCGGTGACAAATCTCATGAGGTTTGTCACTGGTCAGATTAAAACAGGGAGCATGAGATCAGAGGCAGCGCAGTGCTGGGAGTTCATGTGAAATGCTGCCCAAGCGTCTCTCCGTGTGAATGCATGCATCTCCTAGTGTACAATTAACTAAAAATAGATGAAGTTGGGCTTCCAGTGTTTTAAACAGTATAACGAACGTCACGTTCACTGATGATGGTGATTATTCTCAGAGACACTAATCATTGTCCTGATTGTCATTCCAGCTGAATTACTAAAGCAAATTTTAGGCACCTAGCAATTATTAACATCAGCATTAACTCTTCCTGACTGGAAAACAAAGCCTAAATTCTGCACCAGAAAATAGTTTAAATACCTCTCATAATCTTTCAGGGTCTCGTTTCATATTTTTTGAAACACTCCGTCATGTGATCTTGTATGATTGTTAATGCCCCCGGTAAGTCGAGTGTCAGCTTGTAGTGAAATTTCGGCACGTGAGCCGTATGTGCTTGTTCTTGCAGGGGTTAACAGAGCCGGACAGAGCGAGAGGGACAGAGTTAACTGTAATCTATCTCACGACAAAGAGCTATTCATAAGAGGGTTAAACTGATTAGGGAGACAGGAGGATTGAAGAGAGAAATTTGGGGGAGTGGGAGGGGTGAGCTGTCAGAGGCAGGGGGCCGGTCCCAGACTTATGATTGTATTCAAATCAAAACACATCCCACAATGCACCTCTGCCTGACTCTCTTATGCACATACGGATGGACAAAGAAAAGCAATGCTGATGCTTCTGCAAACAGAATAATCTGTCTTCCTCCATACTTACCCCTGCTATTGTATCACATGTAATTCACTATACCCCATGTATAACTATGTCATTAAGGACCAGTGGGAACCCCCGGTGCAGAAAAAACATGTTGACTCCATGCCTGTGGAACAATAAAAACCTGACCCCAGAGCCTCAGTCGCCACAAAACTGAGTAAAAATACAGAGTAACAGTACATCAAAAGAAGTGGATGTAAATCATAAATGTAACCGAAGAAGTGAACAAGAATTATGTGGGTAAAATGTAAGTGGTTGAAACTGTTCTCAGCTCTGTTGCTTTGCAGCGGTTTCACATTCAGTAAAAGCCTCATCAATCTTGTCATAGAGGAAAAAAGAAAAGGAGATCAGAAAGCGTGAGATGAGGCCGGCTCCTGGCCAGCGGCACAGATCTGAAGGCTGAGTTATTCCTAACCTGCCACCCACTGGGCGAGAACCTGACTCTCACTCGTATGAAGAGGGTGCGTCTTAGAGGTTCACACAGCACCGGTGGATTAGCGTTTCCATTTTCTACCCTTGGCTGCACTGCAGCTCGACCTGTTGGAAACAAGGGCTCGTTTTAAGTTGGACTGGAGCTGTCATGTGATAGCTGCTGGAGGAAAAACAGTGAGGAGGTGGAGGTGGAGGAGGTTGGACACGAGAACGGAGCTGCAGCTATTGTTTCAGCCATTCTCCCTGTGCACCGTAGAGTCTAATGATGTTTGTCTCTTGAGGAGGACTTGTAGACATTGTGCAAATGTAGAACCAGGGGGAGTGATGAATGTGTCTGCTGGGGAGTTGCGGAGCACCAGAGGTCAGGAAGGTCAACCTCTCATTGGTTCTCAGTGCATTATCGATGAACACAATTCAAGTAACCTCTCCATAACCTCTTGCTCAATCCCTCTTGGATTAGAGAAAAAAAAATGGGGTGGGGTTTTATGGATAAGGCTGATCATTTTTTATCTCTGGTGTATTCTTGCGGCTTATTTGCTTTGTATCTGCGCATTGGGCCATCAGAGGGAAAAGCAACCTTTTTTTTTTTTTTGGAGCATCCTTAGGGCAGAGCACCTGCCGACAGCCATTTGAGATTTCAGTTCAAGTCCAAAGATGCAACATTCAAATTTAAATAAAGCAACATTTGTCACACAGCGTCAGCCTTTTGTTCGTCCACAGGCTTTTCTTTTTTTTCCTGCCTCTCATTCATTTCTCTCGCTCTTCCTTTTCCGCCTCTGGTCGTGACACAAGACTGTGCCTTATATCCGAACGTGTTTTTCTCTCCCTTGTAATTTTTCAAACCCCTGACAGCGGAAACCCACCCTTCTGCATGATCGACCCTCCCATGGCCGTGTTTGGCCCCGCCAGGTTTCTCCAGCAACTGAATTCAAATCTAAAACCTACAGCCTGGGCTTTTTCTCGCTGCCATCACTATGGAAACCCAAGAGAATGAGTAGTGGGGGGCTGTCGTCTCTTTGTAGTGATGGACAAGAGGGGAGGCTACGGGAAAGGGTTAAGTGTTCGACAGTGAAACCAGAATTCCCTCGTGGAGATCCAGGGGGCAGGGCACTCGCCAAATTTTGAAAATCAACATGTATACACACCCACGTGCTCCCGAAACCCACAAGATCCGTCCACATGGTCCGTCAGAGGGATTTTCCATGCAGAATATGACAAGAGGTGCTGCTGTATTAGCCACAGTGGTCTTTAAGCATGCCGTAATATTTAGCCACATGTGGATTAGGTGTATGTTAAAGAGGGTTTGTGTGATTTTGCACGTGAAAGTGTTTTTCCTCTCAGCCTGCAGTGGGCAGTTAATTCCATTTCCACTTGGAAAAGGCTGCATAGGAAATGGACCTCTCGGGGAGGAACCCTAATAGAGAGATAAAAGGAAAAAGCCTAAAGTTATCCCCACACCTGTTATCATCTACCTGCACATTTCCTCTCCCCTGGCTCTGCCCCGGTTGTTTGAAATATCCTGACTGAGATGAGAGGCATTCATTTTATGGTGCCTCTAAGTGAGCACCGCCCATCAAACGCCGGTCTGTCTTTCATGAGGTCTGTCAAACATTAAACCTAACTATCAAGCACAGCAACAGCCCCAGTCAGGAATGCAGGGTTAATTGTTAGCCATTGTTGTCTGCCTTCGCCGTGTGTTTCACCCTATCTTAAGGCCGTGTGTGAGCTTAAATGAAATTTCATAGCTTTCCAGACACCGCTGTCTCGAGTGAAACCAGTGTGAATAGTGAGGATATTGTGATTCTTGTGATAATGCCTCTTCAGGGTTGCAGGAAATTCAAGAACTCTGCTCTCATATACAATATGTCTGCTCGAGGAGATGTTGATGTAAAGAGATCTTTTTCTATTTTGTTGTTCAATACTCTGCACAGAAAAACAAACCTGACTTGTATCATCTAAAAGCAACTTTTTTTTCCTGAGAAACAAGCATGACGTGATGCCGGAAACTTCTCCTGTTTACTTTCAAACTGATTTGGCCAGCGCCTGGTATGAGCAACGTGTGCGTTCACCCCCCCTCCGCATGCATCCTCCTGTCGTTTAAAGCCCTGAGATTGAAGGGGGAAAAAGAGTTCATTGAGAGACAGAATAAAAGGAGGAGGGGGTGGTGGTGTGGGTGTGGGAAGGGTAACTTCAGTACCCTGAAAACCAGGCTGCAGTCACCAGGCAACCAGCAGATCAAGTTTCAAAGCCTGACAAGGAGTTGTAAGAAGTACAGAGAGGGAGGCGAGGGAATGGGATATGGATGTGTGTCAGAGGGAGATGTGTGTGTGTGTGTGTGTGTGTTCATGCATAGATCCATCTGTGTCTTTTTCGGGTGTTTACACACAAGTTCAGAGCATGCATCTGCAACGCTCCGCATTGTTTATCTCTGCTTTGTGTCGTTCATTGATAAACAAAAAACGGGTGACTCATTTCATGACGCATCTGTTGTAGAAATCCTTCTTAATTAAGCTGCAAACTACAAAAGTGAAAAGATGAAAACAGACTCAAAAACACTTCTAATGTGGAGAAACTTTCACTTTAATGAGCAGAAAATGAGAACTTTCCAAGCTCAACTAAAGCATTTACTGCAAGGTTGATGTCAGAAAAGACATTTTACAGAATACATACATGATATACACGTTACTTCTTATATCAGGGTAGCTAAGAACATCAAAAAGATCTTATCATCACCTCAGGGCACCCAGACTCTGCTCACATGAAGGACACTGAGACCCTCTGAGGTCAACTTTCCATGTCAACGCACAGATTCTTTAGCAACAGTCCTTCACACCCATAAAATATCCATAAATTTCTCCAACACCTTCTATGTTGGTGGTTTAATGAAGCCGCCTGCGAGGAATTCTGGCATCCTCATCATAGTTCTTCACTCAACCACCACTCGAAACCCTAAATTAGAGGACACCATCTTTATCTGTGATCATGCATATAATTATCATTGCATAATCATCACTTGAGCGATTCGTGTGTTTGCACTCCAGCTTAGTGCTGCTGACTTCTCATCGTCTGAGCTGCATATTTTGTCTGCCACCTCCCCTGTTTTCATAAATCATAGTTCTGCGGTTGCTTATTTGCAGAAAACAGTTAAGCTGGAGTTGTAGTTTGCACTGTGATTGGTTTTGTCTGTTAGCGTGGGGTGTATGACTTTGACTGTGGCCTTTGTGGCGCTGGATGCCTGTGTCCTCTGCATGGTAAGCCCTCTTCCTGCATGTGCTGACTCTGCCTGTCTGGCTGTATGTGTGTTTGTGTTGACTATCTTTCTCTCTGTCTCCCACCCCTTTCCTCTTTGCCCTCCCATGCTCACCCCTCCTCCCACAGGCCGCGTGTCGCTGACCCAGGGTGCCTCTCTGCTGGTGGAACGGCTGACCCTGGAGGACGAGGGCTGGTTCGAATGCCGCATCCTGCTCCTGGACAGCAAAAAAGACGACTTTCAAAATGGCACATGGACCTTCCTCTCCATCACAGGTGCAGCACTGCAGGATTTTAGGGAGTCTGGGGCTGCTGCTCTCCTCGCTCATCACTGGCACCATCTTTGTTTAGAACAGCCTCAGCATGGAGCCTGGCTCCGACTCCCAAGTTCCTGGCAAACTGATTTTTCCTAAATGTTATATCAGTATCAGGGCGTTTTGTGTGAGGCTATAAGCGCACACATCACACTTCGACTTCGTCTTTGCCGAGCCTGCTGTAAGCTGATGTCAGTGTAGGAGTTGGTTTAAGAATACCAGGAGCAGGACACTGTATGTATGGCTTGTGTGGGTTTAAGATTGAGGTTAACTGCTTAAATCTGAGTCCTTTTAACCTACCTACTTCCCACTCTCTGTCACACACACACAAACACACACACAAACACACACCAGTTATGCCATAGTGGAGTTAGGAGCCCCATTGAGAGTGTGAAGCAGGGATTTGATATGATTGTGCCACAGAGAATGAAAGGCCTACATTTGCTGCATCAGGTTGCAAATGAACACTGGACACCGTCTTTGTGCATAATGGTATTACATCAGTTCATGCATGGAGCACCGTAAAAATGCACGTTACCTAAGAATACTTTCACTAACCACAGAACTACAGTGATACAGAGCCTTGTACACAGAGTGAGAGGGGTAAAGTGTATCATGCAACCCCCTTTTTTATTCAATGAGTGCATATTTTTAGCTTGGATGGTCCCATCAGGGGAAAAGTCGCTATTCTTCCCTCAATAACACAGAAAAAAAAAGTGCACTACCAAACACGAGTCAGTGAAATCCCAGTTATTGTGCTCCATTTAAATATGTGGTACTCAAAACACCAAAACACCACTTCTGGAAGCATATTGTTGATACAGTTGCCTTTCGAAACCCATAAATCTTCCTGTGAGCAGATAAAACGAGTGTGACATTTAGACGTTTAAAGCAGCTGCCCGGCTTCACGCAGAGTAAATAAAGCTGCTCATAAGAACTCAGGGTTCATCCTGATAAACTAGACATTTAAAGCATCAGACCGGTCGCCACTGAACTCCACTTGCATCAAAACTATCTAAGTTTGGCTTTTGTTTCAGATCCTTTAAGATTTTTATTAAAAATAAAGATGCCATGGTTGACTTTGGACTTCTGCATTCAGTGTTCAAAGTCCAGTTTGATGTCTGATTGTCTTTTATATCCCATTTGAATTTGTGCACGAAGATAAATAGTGCATGTGTGCTCTCTTTGTTCCAGCTCCACCTGTGTTTATCAAGACACCACCGACTTTTGTGGAGGTTCTGCTGGGAGACTCGCTGACTCTCAGCTGTGGAGCCCATGGCAACCCTCGTCCAACTGTTGTCTGGCATAAAGATGAGAGCCGAATAGAGAAACATGAAAAAATAAAAGTGAGTTGGATTAGCAGATGGCGTTTGCAGTATTTTAATTAAATACTTTATAATTAGCATTTTCTGTAGGAGTCGTAGCTTTGATGTTGTTTTGAGGCAAACTGCTCTGTTGTCGTCTCCGTGACACACTAATGATCCTCCTTTGACTTCTGTCTTTCTCTCTGTCTGATCATCTTACTCTCCGTCTTCGCCTCCTTTCAGGTGCTCAATGGCACTTTGTCTCTGGCCTCCGTCACAAGAAATATTTCAGGAGTGTACAAATGTCACGTGTCCAATTCAGAGGGGAACCTGACCCACTCTATGCAGCTGCAGGTCAAAGGTCAGTGTTGAACTGTCAGTCACCAGGGAAAAAACAGCCCCTGCATTTCTTATGTTTAAGCATGTGTGTGATGTGATGAGCAGGTTAACAAGAAACAGAACTTGTTTGTTTTGTTTTAAAAATGCCACCAAAATTATTATTTTCTGGGAACAAAATGTCCATCCATATAGATTAAATTGTCCTCTAATCCCAGTTTTCCTCAAAGGTTTAATGATATGTGTTTTTACAAACCTACTGCACATTTTCCCAATTATAACACTGCCACCTACAGCTCATCTCCTGCTACTGCACTCAACACCGATCTCTGTCATCCACATCTTCACTGACAGCATCACAATGTAACTGCGGTGTTTCTTTAGAGTGAGTTAAATTTTTTATCCACTTTGTTGTCAACAGGACCTCCACTCATCATCATCTCCCCAGAGGACACCACTCTCAACATGTCCCAGGATGCAGTTCTGCAGTGTCAGGCTGACGCTTACCCTTCCAACCTCACCTATGAATGGCTGAAACAAGGACAGAATGTTTACCACATCGAGTGAGTATCAATGTATTTTTGACCCTGAGATACTTAATTTACTTCTTCTTTGAAACGTAAAATATAATTAAAATAATCCTGATTCCCAGAAATAATCTCTCACAATTTCCTCACGTACTTCTGGGAAGAATATTTAAAGGGAGACTTTAAATATTCAAAGGAAGACTTTAAATAAACACAATGGATCAATTAGGCTTTTTTCCAAAGCATGCTGTTAATACAATCAACTCTAATTGGATTATCTGTAAGGCCATTGTATCTTGCACAGTATAAACTTTAGACAAAGGAGATTACCGTTCAGATAATTGGAATATTTTAACGCTCTCATGCAGAATCTTCTCAAACAGTTAATTATTTTTCTCATTACAGTAAAATTAATCTTCACGTCTTTGATCACAAACTTCATGGTGTTCTGTATCTTTGTCTTTAGGTCCTTGAAGTCCAGAGTGAAGGTTCTGGTGGATGGAACCCTTCTAATCCCTAATCTTATCCCAGAAGATGCTGGCAACTACACCTGCATCCCAACTAATGGGATACTGACCCCGCCCTCAGCTTCTGCACACCTCAAAGTGAAACGTAAGGGTTTAATCTCCCATGAGAGGAAGCATCTCTGTGGTTTCCTACTTCTGTTTTAACTTTTTGTAATTAATTCCTCTTCCTTCTCTACAGACCCTGCTCGTGTGGGCCGCATGTCCAGGGAAACGTACCTACCTGCAGGCATGGAGGGGGTCATCGTCTGCCCCGTGCAGGCTGATCCACCTGTGCTTTATGTCAACTGGACCAAAGATGGGAATGATTTAAATCTCGACAATGTAAGCTACGCAGCAGTGAGTAATAATGTGTCACAGCTGCTCACATGCCTCATAAATCACTCTGAACAATGTTTTTTTTTCCTCCTTTGACCGGTCCAGTACCCAGGCTGGCTCGTAAACTCAGAGGGCTCGGTCTTTATCACAACAGCCAATGACAACGCAGTGGGCATGTACACATGTACGGCCTACAACAGTTATGGCACCATGGGAGAGTCTGAACCAACCAAGGTCATTTTGAAGGTAAGACTTGTGTTTTTGACTTGAACCTCGAGTCTGAACTCTGGTTACAGAGAGAAGTGTTCAGTTCATGGGCAGTAACGCTGCTTCCTCTCTTTTCCAGGACCCACCGTCATTCCGAGTGCCTCCTCGACCTGAGTATCTCCAGGAGGTGGGCAGAGATTTAATCATCCCCTGTGAAGCCATCGGAGATCCCTCTCCAAACATAACATGGAGCAAGGTACAGGAGATCTCCTCTCTGACAGGCTGTAGCTGCGCAGAAACAGCGTACTATCCCTTTATTTGAACTCGTTGCTGTCCTTCCTCACAGATCGGCCCCACTCCTCGCTCCCCGTACGCTGTGTTGGCTAACGGCTCCCTCCTGCTGCAGCCACTTAGCAAAGATCACCATGGAGGCTGGGAGTGCTTGGCCACTAATCGTGTAGCCACCGTCAGTGCAGGCACTGTCGTCATGGTGCTGGGTGAGTGGGCTGACCTTATCTATGCAAACTAACATGTTTATATTTAGCCTGAAATGCCAGACTTCATCACTTCTGCACATTGGTCTGGTACCTTTTAGTTCATTTTAGATTTCCAAGGGTTGTCATCAGTGGGTGCTGACCAAATACCTCTAGAGGCAACTGGATGTAAAAGCATCAGAGTAACAAAACATGACCTCCATTTAATCATAATAATAAAACATGTGACCCAGCACTAAGTGATGCACCAAGCTGGATCCAGTTTCACAAAGTGGTCGCAAACGTTGTCAAATTACACAGTACATTTTATTCATTTGTGTGGACATGTGACCTGCAGACAGGCCAACAAAACAGCAGAATGCTTGACATGTTGCATTTTTTCAAATCTGAACTTATAAAAGGTTAAAGGTTGTGATTGGCCCAGCGGGGGTCAGGACAGGTGAACTTCTGTCTGAGTACGAGGGAACCAGATCAATCTGCCACGTTGATGTGGTTCCCAGGCTCGTTTGTATGGGACACCAGAAAAAGCAGAATGTTCACATGCAGTTCTGACTTTTTTCAGTGTAAAGAAGTGTTTTGTTTTTGTGTTTCTCCCCTCAGGCACCAGTCCTCATGCTGTGTCCTCAATATCTGTCACCACGGAGATGAACCAGGCCAACGTGTCCTGGGTGCCAGGCTTCGATGGAGGATACACTCAGAAGTTCACGGTTTGGTCAGTAACATATAACTCATCCTGTGTTGTGCAGTTCTCACCTGTCAGCAGTGATCCCGACTGTTTCGTGCTCTGTCTTTATTTCGGCCGCTCTGAATATTGTTCCAGGGTCAAGCAGGCATCCAGAGGGAAACATGAGTGGGCGTCTCTGCCTGTGCCGACTTCTAAAAACTACCTGCTGGTAACGGGGCTCCTTTCTGGCACCGCCTATCAGTTCAGCGTCCTACCTCAGAATAAACTCGGCTCTGGGCCTTTCAGTGAGATTATGTCTGTGCGAACACAAGGTTTGTGCAGGCGAACTTCTTCATCAGCTCTCCATCACTTTCTCTCATGTTGTTTTGCTCTATGATCTAATATCGAGTCTCTTTATCAGCCCTGTCAACAGAATCACCTACAGCCGTCACCACCCTCCCAATGCTGGAGCCTCCCATATTCCTGTCAGCCAACCTGACGGAGCAGGGTGTTCTCCTCCAGTGGTTGCCTCCCGAGGCTCCGTCTTCTCCCCTGACGGGCTTCGTGCTGCAGGCCCGCAAGGATCAGGGCCAGTGGGTCATCCTCAGCAGCACCATCAGTGCCAATCAGAGCGAGCTGCTTGTACAAGGCCTGCTAAGGGTAATAATTCATTTTCTAACAGCCTGGCTCGAGTGTTTCATACTTTTAAAACCTGGTTAGACAAAATAAACTCAATCACAAACAAACTGGTGTAAATTTAATCAAACACCTGTTCTGTCTTGTTGCAGGACTCCAGTTATGACCTGAGGCTTATGTCTCGTAGTAACAAAGTACTCAGTGAACCAAGTTTGTCTGTTAACGTCTCCACCATCGGTAAGTTGTGTATCAGTGAGCACAACTCTCATATTGACTTAGAGTTCTGTATGTTACTGGTTAAGCCAAATAGTTTTTGGAAATTGAATTTGTAGGCTTCATATTAACTCGGGTCTGGTTGCAGGGATGGAAGTTTACCCCCTGCGGCCGAGTTTCTTGGAGGTTATCCCTGAGC
>JAQNCA010000027.1:19527261-19546060 GCA_029783725.1 Acanthurus tractus | reverse complement strand
TAGGTCTCTCTGGTTTCTTTGGTTTTAGGCTTGTACACGATGCCCACCATTTCATCAATACCTTCAGACAGGAGGGTAAAGCCTTTCATCTTGTTGATATCGTGCCGGTCCTCGTCTCTTTTTCTTCTCCTGTTTAGGCAGAACACAAGAAGGAAAAAAAATTAAAGGCAGTGTTCCTTACAACAACATCTAATAAACAACAAAAAAAACATGAACTTGAGCGTATTAAAATAATTAAATGTTACTTGCTTTAGTTATTTCAAAGCTACACATCTTCCAAAGTATGTCTTTTCTGAACTTTCAAACACCCATTGATTTAGGCACAATATGAGAATTAACTGTGGAATTAATGCAAATAAAAATGTTATGTTTTTCACCTCATTACTTGTGTTTTACACACCCATTTCATATCAATTGGCATTGTTTTACAATTAACTTCTAAATTGGATGATTTTAGCTAATATGTACAAACAAATATTACAATTACTCAGAGTTTCTCTTCTAGATTTGAACTTTCTATAGCAAGAATAGATCTGAATAGAGTTTTTCACACACACATATCTACTGATTTAAGTTGGAAAAGATAATGAATCCTGTTAAAACCACTGACTTGTCTCGTCTTTCCTCCAGCTTCTGAGGTTTGGTCCTCTGAGCCTTGTCACCCATCTTGGTCCCCTCCAGCTTCCCCACCAGGGACAGCACCTCTCCGGTGGGTTCATCTCTCCGTGTTCGGTCGATCAGAGATCGATCGGCTTGCAACACCAAGTTAGAGTTCTAATAATTCACAACAAAAACAATGTGGTCAGTCAGTTCATTAGTCTACACAACACCAGCTAGGCTAACTGCTAGTTAGCGGTATGGCTAGCTAAACATGGAGTGAGTTAGCACGAAGTTATAACGGTCAGTTAGCTTAATAACGAAAAACTATTTAAAGCTATATCACGCATATAACTTGCATTTTTAATCTCTCAAAATCCATACTTTATTGTAAAAGTACTCACCGCTTTGTACTCATACTGCAAGCTACGGGCAGTAACATCCGCCATGGTGCGAGGTTAGTCTTTTAGCTTTTACCGCACTTAACGCTAAATCAATGAGAACCAGCAAACAAACTCCAAAAATCCGCAGAGTTAAATTCACTCTGCCTTCTTATGGAGACGCTGGGATCATCGGTGCAGGGTTCAGGTTTATAGCATCGGATCGTTTTCAAAACGTCCGAGTTTCATTTACAACTTGCGTCTTTCATACGTTACAACAGCGGTGATAGCACGAGCGCACAACAAGCCGCTGCTGCCTCTGATTTCCGTTTCCGGTGTCGAATGTTACGTCAGATACGAAGCCTGAAAACGAGCAGCGCCCACTATAGGTGGTTGTAAAAACTGAAACTTTTATATTTATCTGTTGATAGCCAAATGCTGCTGATTTATCTAAGAGACCAGTGCAGTTATAAAGTGATTTAATGTTCATTCTGTGTGAGATGTCATCCAAAATGTAACTTTGTGTAAACTAAACACATGAATAAGACAAAACTGTTTCTGTTTTTTTAAATGTTTAGCTAAATTAGATACTTATCCACTTTGGGTTCCTCCAAAATTAACAAAAGACATCCCTCTTTATGGTTGCATACACACAGTATATGTACATAAATATGTATTTTAGTTAAAAAAAAAAAAACAGTGTTGCGTGGCTCCCTTTGATATGCATGGTGCTTTGTAAATATGAGTGTGCATGGACTGCACTTCCAGCATTTACACCCAGATGGCAGCAGAGAGAGCTAAATGGAGTACAGTGACTTGTTCAAGGATACTTTAAACTGAGTAAAGAGAAAGTCGATAATCAAGCCATCAAAGCTGTGATGAAAGAACGACCCCCTTTTCCTCCTGTGTTACAGCTTCCCCATATTTGTACAACTGGTTCCTGTGTGGGCTTATGCGAGTATTAATTGTGCACAGATGTGAGGGGGAAGTTATTGAATGTGTCTCTTCTGTGTGCGTAAAAATGTCATTAGGGTTTTATTTTTTTCTCACATATTTAATTACTTAAACTGATACAATCATAAGTGCAGGAAGAAAACACTCAAAGGAAGAAGATGCCGTTGGGTGTGACAATTTTCTTGAGAGAGAAGAATGTATCCATTTTTGTACTTCCTGTCTGAGGGCTCATGCAACTTTTTAAACCCTTTGCACATCTGGCAACAACATCTGTCCCTTTCCGACAGTCAGAGTCTCTGATGTTTTAGGCCTACATCTACTGAGCCAGCTTTTTAACCTCAGTCACACCCAAAGACAGACAGACAGAGAGAGAGAGGGTGACACAGATATATGGGCTAAACACATCAGGGGAACAAATTATAGGCTACAGTGTGTGTGTGTGTGTGAGAGAGAGAGTGTGCTGAAGGGGCAAGGGATTACTTACACTGTAGTGTGTGTGTGTGTGTGTGTGTGTGGAGTTCTTTTGCACATGTGCATGCATTAATACACACACACATTCAACACGTGTATCAGGGTGCCTGCAGTTATTCCAGGTCATATTTGGCATGTGTTGATCCTCCTCTCTGCCACCCCGTTACTTATTAGGTGCACTCTTTTGTCCTCTCTCATTCGAAGGACGTGCAGACTCCTGACCGACAGTATGGAGGACGGCGGTGTTGTTGATTAAGTTGCCCTATGATACATTGATCAATATCTGGATGCAGACAGTTAAACAAAAATATTCAGTCTTGAGTCCTGAACTGATGTTTTCTTGCTCAGTCTGCCTTTGTGTAAATCCTCCATTGTACTTCAGACTTGCGTCCAGATAATGTGATCTCTGTCGTTCTCTCAGCACCACATGAGCACACCTCAGCTGTCTGAGCAGCTGTTGCCATGTTGCCATCTGTGAACACACTCTGCCTCCAAACAGGAGCGTGAGAAAAACACACTGTATCTGAAACACACACATAATGAGAGTCCTGAATGCACAGAGTTAGCCTAGATAGAGCGGAACAGGACTGCTTTCTTCTTCCAAGGTCCAGGGATTAATACTTCCTGTGTGACCCAGACAAGGTTTGGATAAGAGTCTCGAGAGCGAGGTTTACAATCTGCGCTGCCAGCAGCCTGTATTAACATGAGGATGCTAAAGAGGCCAGGTTAGCTGAGGCAAGGTAACCCTTGCAGGCTAGTACTTGGTTACGCCGGAGATCCTGGTATGCAGCTGCTACTATTCCTGTCCCGGGTGAAACGACTTCCATGAAGTTAAGTCGTAGCTATCTTGTGTTGATTCATCACTAACTGCATATTCCTAGAACAGTTTTATGTTTACTGTGAACATTTTGCCCACCCTGGCCTTACAGGTTTACATACACAAAGACTATCCAATGTCTAATAAGTGCAACACAACATTGGGAAGTAAAATGAGCAAATAGTGAAAGTCAACACACAAGGAAGCTTGGTAATGTCTCTCTGTACAGTTTATTTACATGATACTATTCTGTTGTAATGCTGGATAGCAAGATTATATGTAATACATAAATATCAACACAGTTTGTTGTTTTTTCATTTTTTTGTACAAATTTGCATATAACTAAGAATCAGAAAGGAAAAACTCAAACGGATACATACAGTTGTTTTTTTTTAAATGAAAAACACATCCTTACAGGGGAGATAAAAGGGGGTTAACACAAGTCACAGACATACATGGTTTCAATGTGTCAGGCAGCCATGAAAACACACTTCTGCACAGTTTTGTGCTCATGCACGCGCACACATATACACACACAAACCCACAAACCCACACACACACACACACTTCTCTATGGTGCTCTAAAGCAGACACACAGATCAATAGCTGTTAGACAGATGAGAAGTTACATCTAATCTTGGTATCTATTATTTTCATAAATCTAGTTCTGGCATGCTCCTGTAGTTCTGTAAACATGTGCTGATAAACCGGGTAGCTCCACAGACAAAAAGGGTTTGGGGGGGAACACACACACACACACACACACACACACAGACAGACACACACTCACAAACACACTCGCTCACTGTGCTCTCATGACCATTCTGTTAGCGCATTAAAAATAACAAAACAAAACAAAAACAAAAAAAAAAATGGTTCACATACCCTAATTCCACAAAAATGCACTGAAAAAACATGCGCTAACATCAGTACAATATTGACGGAAAAAGAAAAAAAAAGCTAAGAAAATATAACATAATTGTCTCTCAGCAAATAAAATGTCTGAAACCCTAAAGTTGAGTGATGCCAAATATCTCTGAAACACTAATGCAGATGAAGAGTAACTCATGCATTTATCCCATTCATTCATTCATGCCCCTACAATATTGTTGCTTAAATTCACCTACCAGGCCTGCCAGGGAAGGGTGCCGTCCTTCCTCTCAGGCCACACATCGGTACTCACAGCCCTGTACCAGGCGTCTGTGATAACAATATGAGCGCAGACTATTTGGGTAACTCCTTTACCCACCATGTCCATTGAGAATGTTTAGATTCAGTGAAAACGTGGAGTAATTTGTTTGTCCCTGTCTAGCGTGATACCTCCAGCCATAATGGAACAGCCTTATCACAATCAAACCGATCAAAATCAACACGGCCATGCTGATCGGAGGGGTCACTGAGGCTGACTTCTTTTTTTTTTTTTCCTTTTTTTTAAGTTGATCCATCAGTTCTGCTGGGGTTAAAAGCTGATCAAAACAAAGTAAGAGGGAAGACAACAAAGCTCAACACAGCAGCTGTGAGGTAGGTAAAGCTAGGAAAGACAGAGACAAGGTAACAAAGCCCCTTGTGCATGGTGGGGGACAGTTGTATGGTTCTCCAAACGTTGACTGACTCCAGTACCAACGGAGCACAGAACAAGGTGTTCAGTGATTGAGGGACTGTTAAACTGTGTAATCTGGATGTTTTGAAAGACCTGCCAGCGACAGAGTCTGGGTAAAATCTACGGTTTGGCACAAAATGGCGCCTGGTTTGGGTGAGAGGAGCACAGCATGTCCTGGACAGTTAGCCTGGGCTGCTCTTAATAAGACAATACATATTCTTAGAAAGAAAAAAACGAAAAGGACTGAAGAGCGGCAAAGTCACACCACAGAAAATAAGGATAAAACAAACTAATGAATTAATCAAAAAAAAAAAAAGAGGAGAAAAGTGATCATTCATGCAACTTCCTCAGACGGGATCTTTTCATTTTTTCTTCTTTTTTTTCCATAATTTTCTTGAGGTTGTAATTTTGTAAATCAAGTCCTTTTAATTCTCACTTAGCCTCTTATGCCAGTGCTCATTTCAAAAGGTTCACACTCATACTCCAGTCTTTGTCAAAGGTCTTATCATCGTTGCCGCCGCTGTTGTTGGTGTTTCTTTTCCTTCTCTTTGTCAAATCTATATTCTCTGGATCTTGTCGGCCACCACCACAGGGTTTTCTTTACGGATCTTGGCAGCAGCCTCGGCCTTGTAATCGTAAGGACAGTTGTGCTTGTCGGAGTACCGGTGGATACCACAGAACAGGTTGCCACAGCGACAGTCGAACCCTGGAGGCACAAACAGCACGGGTCAAAGTTAGAAAAGGAGAGTTGTTAAGAAAAAACAGTAATATATCTTGCATGAGATGCCCCTTTGTTTCCCCCTCCTGCTCACCTGTAAGGCCCACCCTTTTGCGGCACATGAAGCACCTATTCTTCTTGGGTTTCGGGGTGTCACCTTTGTTATCCTCACTGCTGGAAGATGCTACAGGAGTAGGGCTAGAAGCAGCAGGCTGGTTTACAACTACGGGAAAAAAAAGGACAACAAAGGACAAAACTCATTATTCACGCCAGGTTTAATTAGATATTATCTGATATCTTTGATTTGCAAGAGCACTAGATGAATGAGTCTTATACATAGTTCTTTTAAAACGTGCAGACACACTGGCAACTGAAACTGTGTATTTTTTTTCCCCCAAATTACAGTAATTAGTATGATCCTTATCTCTAAATTGCTGCCTCTTGTTCTTGGCAGAAAACAGTGCACCACTTTGAGAAAGCCTCTGACAGGCAGCATCAAATCTGAGGAGAAAGCCCTCTGGTGTGGAGGTATTTTTAAACAGGTTTATTTGTAGACCCCCCCGTCTCTTTCTCAGCGGCTGTAAGTAAAACCAACAGTGGGGTTCAAGGTATGCAGCAAAGCATCAAAAATAAACTGCGGCTTCAGTGGGTCCTACAAGGCAATGTTTGCTTTAAGAAGTGTGTATGTGAGCGGCCACCTGCGTGTGCTAAATGTCCGCTTGTTTATGTCTGCTAGCTCGTCTGTTACTACTAGTGTACTTATGTGTCTGTGTCTTTTTACCAGGCTCTAAGGGTTCTGGCTTGTCCTCTCTCGAGATGCTCATCTCTGTCATTTGTTGAGTCACAGGAAGAGATCCTTGAATAGTTCTGAAGGTTTGGAGAAAAAGGAATGAGTCAACCAGAAGTTCATATGTTCTAAAACTTAAAGAAAGATCACTGACAACCTCAAACAGTCAAAAACAGCAGATACTGACCTAGACATGTCTGGTGAAGAGGCAGGGGAGGCATCAACCTTGGCTAGACTAGCTTCTAGTCTCTGGATGGCCGAGGCCTCTGAGGTAGGACTAGCAGCTGAGCCTGCGTGAGAACAGAGTGAACTCCATTAGACAAAACTCCAGCAGAAAGCAATGACATTTGACATCAATACAAAGTACATAACATGTACAATCAGAGGTGAAAAAATGCTGTGAATACCAATAAAATCTGGGAGCATTGCACTTTAATCATGTTTAAAAATTAAATATGACTGATTAACAATTTAACATCTCCCTGGTGGAGTTGGGAGTGTGCACTTGTATCATGCCATTTCCTGTCTGCTATGTCAAGTTCATCCTCTTTCTCTTTTTTACTGTGTTTGTCTCATTTGAAATTGGGTCTACTCCGTGTTGCATTATCAGAGAAACTCCAATGTTTGACCTTTGAAATGTCCAGAGGAGTGAACACTCACATAACCTTGAACACTGTAGTGAAGAAAACAGCTGTCTTTCATTACACAGAGTGGAAAAACAGAAAGGGGGGGTGGTGGTGGCAGGGAGGAGGAAAGCTGGGAAAATATACTGACTGACCTAGAATCGGTTGTATTTCAAAACACTGTCTAAACTTCCTGTCCTTCCTTATCTCTTACTGCAAATGTTGGGCTGAAGTACATTATTTGTTTGCATCATAAGTTAAGAGCCTCTTAAATTAATATTTGTAATATTTTTTCTAACATTTTTTTTTGAGAAACAGACCAAATTATTCACCTCTTCATTTGCATCGTGTGAAATGACTTACCCATTGGGCTGAGGGGGCTCATGCGGTCGCTGCTCTGCTGCCGTGTCAGGTGTTCCTTATAGCATACAGAGCACATACCATTGGTTCTTGGGTTGCCATAGAAACCGCAGCCCGTGGCACAAAGCATGGGCACCGGGCTCTGATTCGTCTCTTGGGCCATTTCTAACAGAATGAGAGAGAATGTTGATTAGATTCAATCACACCGAGAGAGAGAGCGAGCATTTTTTCTGCATGAACACCTAAATGTGAAACACAAATCCAGAGCTGAAAATGTTTCCTATCACAGGGCACGTTTTTCCTGTACAGACTCTGCTGTCGAGCCAGTCCAGTACAAGAGAAACTTGTTTAGCTGAGAGATGACAAGAGTCATAATTTCGTTCGAAATGTAAGACCAAAAGGCTGGTTTGTTTAGACTCGCCCTTTAGCCTGAAAACAGTAATGAACATCTCTCCACAGGAAGTCCAGAGAACAAACAAAACTTGCTGTTATTCTGTTCAGCACCTTGGCAGAAAGTGGACTCTGTTCTGTCCCAGAGCTTCGTTCACTGTTGTGTCCTCCCTTTCTCCCTCACTGAGCTCTTTTTACAGCTCTGAGAACAATTTGTATAGTTATCGCTAAAATTTGACCTGTGAGTTCTCAAGTTTTATAACAGTACACTTCCTTATTGAAAAAGATCTTGAGAATTTTATCAATTTTGTTATGTGCGGAACAGAAATCCTCCTGAGTTACATTTATGATAACCAAAACCTAATCTGCCCATTCACTTCCTCCAAACAGACACAAATCAAAGATCGCTTTACTGGCAGTATTTCAGCCTCAAAAAGGAACAAAAACAGAGGAAAAACAATATTGTGTTTACCAAAAGGCACGAGATAATGAATGAAGAACAAAGTGGGTCACCAGTTCCAGCAAGCATTCTCCTCCACGTCATTCTTTCAACACAGGGTATTTCAAAACCACACAAGTCATTTCTCTCTACACAAACGCCCACAAACAAGACGGTATGCGCGTAACTTGGCAAACGTGCAATCTTGTGACGTGGTCACACTGCTACAACGCAATACAGCAGGAACTTGTGTAACTGGAGCGGCGCTTTTAAGGCAACAGATCAAAAACACCTTGATGAATGAACAAACAGACGAGATATAAAGGCCCACACAGGAAAGAGGCATCCTGTTCTCACTGATTTATAAATCATTAAATCAACTGATATCAACCCCCCCATCTTAAAAAAAAAACAGCCACAGGAGCATATTTCCCTTTTCAGCACCCTTTGGCAGCTTTCTGCTGTAACATGGCAGCTGCTCGCTTGCGTTGGTGTGAAGCTCGTATATATTCTGGTCACGGACACAAACAGGCCAGGCGAGCTTAATGTTCCAGGAGAGGTTGGCAGTTGTTTGAGAATGTCCTGTCTGTTCGTTCGAGGTGGCCTGACATCACCGACAGACTAACAAGTGCTATTAAATTTTGAGCTACCCCTAAACCAGTCCCTCCTCCTCCTTCCTTTCTATACCCCTGCATGGTGTCACTGCCCTGTCAACAAAGGGTTTCCTTGGAAAAGCCCACAAAGACCTTCTTTCCCTTCACCCGTCACGTGTTCAACTGCTGACTGCTGGAAAAATTACCAGACAGGAGGACTGAGTTAGAGGTTGGTAACTCCTGTGTGGCTTTAAAGGAATTTTTCTTTACACATGATCATCAGCATCTTTACCAAAACCACCAGCTTATCACATGAGACATCTCCGGTCTGATTACAGGGTTTAAGATACAAATCAAAAACCAAAAACAGCTCCTCCAAGGAAAGATATATATTTAAACTGTGACTCACATCTGACATAAAAAAAGATAAAACAAAAGAGCATGACAAGGCTCATAGCAGCTTATAGAGTAACCATGACTGTTGACATTCTGACACAAAGGAACAATAGACAATGTGGCTCAGCTGTCACGTTTGGTCCAGCTGTCAGACACACAGCAGGCGAGACAACCACACCATCATTAAGACCTATCACAAACAGGAATGAGGTGGCAGGTTAAAGTCACTCAGGTCAACCCCCCCACCACCCCCAACCCCCCAACCTTCACCAGACCAGCTTTCAATCTCATGACTACTCTTAAAAATTGAAACGTTTTAAATGTTTAATGACAAAAAAGGAGGTCTTTTAAGGAAGAAAAGCCCACATGTTATCCATGATATATAGATCTGTAGTAATGTTGGTGTTTATCATAAGCTGAGGAGTAACCATTCATACATCTTGGTTAATTAATCAATTAATTAGTTTGATAAATTACTAGGTTCCTTACTGAACCAGAACCAGAAAAAACAAATACCTGTGCATTGTTCAGTAAAATCGCTGTAAAATATTAAACATCCCACGGGGCATTTCAGGGGCTTTCCAGCCCAGGGCAGACTACCAGTCAGTTATTCACCACCAACTTCCTTCCACAAAAAACCCAAACACTCGCAGCGATAAGATCTAAAACCTGGTGTGTCGAAACTGAAGTATTAGTTTTTAACTGATCCACGACTGAATCCAGTTAAAAAAAAACAAAATCTATAGCAAACAAAAGGGGAAGAATGGTCCTGTATCAGTTGCAGCCTTAGCTCATATTTCAGGCCCTGCTGGGGTTGAAAACTACTGAGTCACACTGAAGGACAGAACAGATAAAGACCACTGTTGTTTCCTCACAAGCAGCTAAATTAATCCTTTAAAAATAACACAATGTCAGGAATATTTATAAGAAGCAATCAGGAAGGCAGCAGCACTGATGTTTTCTGAAATAACCCACAGTCTAGACAGTGTGGTCTCAGCTCCCTTTGTTTCTTCATTCTTCCTTTGTCTACAATCTCTCTGCTTCCTGTTTAGACATCGTTTTCTAGCTGCCCCTTTTCGCAGCTCTTGTACTAAAAAACAATTTCTGCGTGTTTAAAACAAAGCAATGTGAACAACCTTAGTTATATAATCACTCCTAAGTACTTGGAAACGACACGGTGTTGCCACACAGCCTTTTTTTAAAACACCGACACAATTTTGTTTTCTCCTAAGCCGAAACCACCGCAGACACACTAAGGCAAAGCTGTGCTAGCCGTGGCAGTTCATTTAATATTTAAAACAAAAGCTCTGTAGTAATTTAACAGGAACTCTTTCGCTCTACTTGTCTATTCGGCTTATGAATTTTCTATTTCTAGACAGGAATTAGCTGGCTTTGGTTCCCCATCCCCCAGCTCGGGGCAAACAGAAAAACAGAGACAGCAATCAGCACTAGCTAGCTCCCTCCCTTGTTTTCCTCCTGATCCAGACCGAGTCACGTTTGAGGACTTGTGATATTTCCAGTCAGGAGGAGGAGATGGTGGTAGCGGTGGTGGTGGTGGTGATGGCTTTTGGTGGTGGCCAAAAACTTCAGCAATTTAAACAAACCCCCAAAAAAAAAAAAAAAAAAGAAAGAAAAAAGGCCTGTTTACCACACAATACCATCACGCAAACACCACCTGACCTTTCCAGTCCACCGTTAAAGGTCGCCATGACCGACCATCAGCTGAGTTTAACACCCCCTTCTTTACGTTGTTTACCTCGAGAAATTGACCTCACGCCAAAATTCATCGTTGTTAAGCAGAAAAAAAAGGACAAAAAACACAATAATCCAAGATCTTCACCTGATGATAATCGATGAAGTTTCTCGCGAGACGACCGTTAAAGTGTCCTGAAGAAAAAAAAAAGGTCGACGGTTTCACGTCCCGGCTACGTCCCCGTTTCTTCTTCTTCTTCTTCGCTCGGCTAGCTGCGTTTTTTTGCTTTCGGTGTCGTTGTCCTCCGTTTCGGGGCAGGTTTAGGTGGATCTAATTCTCCCCTCCTCGCCCTCCTTCCTCTCTTTCTTTCTCTCGTCGTCTCCCGTTCCTCCTGGATGGATGTTTGTTTCCTTCTTTAGTAAGAGGAGTGGCGGATGATGTCACGGGTAAAACAACGTGTCGCCATTGGCTGCCAGCGGAGCCCCCGAGCTCGAGGTACAGTTCCGCGAGACGACGGCGGAGGGAGGGAGGGGGAAAGGAGGGAAGGGGGGGGAGGAGGTTAGACAAGGACGCGCATGCGCAGAAACACTATTACACATCTATTCGTCATCCTCCTACAAGGCCACGAATCTTTTTATTGAGTAATCCACACAAATGAATGGACAAATGAATGGTGTTGCTGACACGACTGCATTTAAAAAATATATAAATGTGTGATTAAGAGGGTAGTTTCCCGGGGAAGTCGCTTTGTACAAGGTTTTATGTCCGTGAGAGAGGGACTATTTGTTGGAAAAAACAGCCTCGCCCCTCCTGCCATGTAGTCTGATTTTATCTGTCAGGGGAACAAAACAAGATGAGTTCATAACTTCAGAGACACACAAGCTTGTTTGTTGTTGTTGTGTTGACATTGAGAATGTTTTCATGTTTGTGTGAGGTGGCAACAACATCAGCTGAGCATTAAGAACGGGTAATACTAGATTTGTTTATTAAATTGAATACCAAATAAGAGAAGGATCACAATGGCAGGGATTGATACAGATACCAATACTTTTACATAATAAATAAAGGCAATTGGAACTGCTAAGTCATGCCAAATGGGTGTGTGCCTCGTGTCATAAATTATGAGATGAAAGGATCATTAGTAGGTTACTAACATGACTGAATGGCCTACATTTTACTCATACAGGCGTTTAAATACGCATGAACACCCTTAAAACTAACTTAACTAGATCACCTTTGTTTAATCAGCAAATCTTAAATATCACTATTGTGTCACGTGTTCACATCTTTGTTATTATTGAGGTCAGTGTTGACGTTAACAAAACAAACAAGCCTTGGATTTGTTGTAGGCCTGTTGATACTTCAGGCATATTTACACCACTTTAGTGTGAACTCTTCTTCGAATAATTCTTTATTATTTTAATTTTTACCTTAACTTAACAAAACTACATAACAAATCCCAAACTTCACCCTAACCTGAACCCAAACACAGTTCTATCCCTAATCCACAAACAAATGTTGATCCTCTAACAACTTTTTCGAGCACTTACTACATAATGAGAACAGGCACAGTCCTCATTATGAAGCAAGTACAACCACACACACACACACACACACATTTGTGCTGAGTTGAGAGTGTAAACATGTCATGTGGGAGGTTACAGAGATAAGAGCTGAACAGCACCCAGAGATATTTTCAGGATGCACACATCTGTCAGAAACTGGTTGTGAAATGGGTTGTCACTTGTTTCAGTCGGTTGAAGGATCACCGAGGACCTCCAGGTCATGTTCTCAGTGTTGATTCAGAGAATTCTGGGTTTTAAAAACAAACTGGGAGGGCGTTTGCAACTGCAGTTGTACAGTTACACAGAAATAACACACAGTGAGCTCTTAAGAACGAGTCCAGATCCTTATATCTTAGTATTTAAGGACAAAATACATGTTTTTAATTCTTTATACTGTTTGCAGAGACATGCACTGTCAGCATTTTTTGCTACGAGTAGGCTATAAAGTGAAGTGGTTTCACTTTTATCTGCCTGAATCGCATTCTAACATTATAGGAAAGGTTTTGACACTGTATCAAGAACATATTGTCATAAATGCAGCTGAATTTCTATCTAAACAGGTAAAAAGTGTAAAAGAACTCAGGCTGTTTTTGATGCCTAGTTTGATAGATTTAATTTGGACGTGGGATCAAATTGGCCTCAGCATTCTCACAATCTTGGCCACAGCCCTGGTGATAAATTCATTTCCATAAAAACCCAGATCATGATGCTGATATGAAACTGATCCCAGTATCATGACCTGGCTGAACATTCAGAGAACTTTTAAAAATCAAGTCAATCATGTTTGTCTCTATTGTTCTGTCTGATTTATGCGAGCCCTGCCGCGTTCCGTACACCAACAGCTTCCAGGTGCGTTTAGTGGTCATGTTGTTGTGAAATATTGAAAACACGTTCCTTTCTGCTCGCTCGCTGTGTGTCATGTTTGCCGTATAGTTTGCCCTGCAGGTCTAACAAGTCTCAGCGTATCCCTCCACCTTGTCAGTGTAACGTCACACATCCTCAGGCGCTACGAGTCACGCTGGGCAGAAAACAAAAACTTTGGGGGTTGGGGCCGCGGTGCTGGTGGTGGTGTTGGTGGTGTTTATGTGTGTGTGACTTTCATGGAACATGCTCTCATATAACAGCGAGTGGATTCGTGGAAACACAGAGGGTTAGCACAGTCTGGAAGCCATTGGCTAGTACAGACTGTTTGCTCCAGCTCAAACCAGAATTAAAATGGAAAATGGTGTGGCCAAGTGAAAATGTAAGTAAGTGCTGCTGCTGCTGGTCTTCCCCTAGCTTTCTCAAAAGGAATACACACACACACACAGATGTTTACTTGATAACATTGGTTTTATCACAGCTTGGCCTCATGTTGTCCTTGTTACAAAACAAACACAAACAAACAGAGGACACCTTGTTGATGTCTTAAACAGCCTGAAACATGGGCAGTTTTTTTGCTTTATTATCTAACAAATTGATCCAAAATGGGAGGTTTGACCGAAACATATTTACTTAATATTCTGCACGTGTAAGATTTAGTCTTCTATGTTGAATAAAATATTCATTTAAATGTGTTTTTTCACTGTGCGGATATCTGTTTGACTCATTTGAATAATGTCTGACTAATTTGTTTTCTATCAGCTCAAACAAAGTGTGCCGTGTTCATGTCGTCTCACTGTGTTTGTTTAATTAATTTGAGGAAGGACATGTAACCGTGTCAACATGACCTGTTTCCATTTTTAATAACACACCGAATAAAGACAAATAATCTCACAAATTTAGAGAAGTTTTATGTCTCTTCTTATAAACAGAAAAGAGAGTTGAGGATGTTCTGGTAATCAATCAGTATTTGCTCAACAAAAAGCCCTGATTGGCTTTCGTCAGGCTGTTCCTGTAATCTCTGATAACTAAAAAACCTGTTTGCGTTTATAACAGTGCTTATTTGAGTCATAAACAAGCTTCTTTGTCACCATGAAGGGTAGAATGAAAGGAAAGAAAAGGGGGCTCTTCGTTATCACAAAGGCTTGAGCATCACCGTCAAACTTGTAATTATCAGTAATCTGTTCGACATCACATGATGCTGATATTGTCTTTTGTTCTAACTTCTCAGCTTTTAATGACAGAGACTTAATTTGCATACAGTTAAGAGCCGGCGTATCAAGGGAAGATCCTGAAAAACCAGGAGCATTGTTTGCTGATTAAAGCGACGCCATCGTTAAATAATAATGTCATCAGATGATGGAGAAGAAAAGGGTTGAAATAATGACAGAAAGTCAGTCACAAGCTCGCAGAGCAGCCGGTCAACTGTGAAGAGCGCCTGTGAAAATTCATGATGTGGCACCTCATGGAAATGGTCCTCCATGTACCTCCATGGTAGTACGGTCCCCTGATTGTACAGAGTTCAGCTTTATAATGGAGTAAAAAGAGTGTGTGTGTGTGTGTGTGTAGGGGGGGGGGACTCGGCCTGTGTTTCACACTGAGGCCTTTGTGAGTGTATGTGTGTGTTGTGTTAACGCAGCCCTGTATGAAGACGCAGAAGAAGAAGAAGAAGAAGGAGCATGTGTGTGTGTGTGTGTGTGTGTGAAAAATGTATGTCTGTTTAGTATGTGAAGGTTCATGGGTTTCTGCGAGGGGAGGGGGGCAGCTGAGGAGAGAGTGGGAGGTGTCGAGTATCTGAGTATCTTTACCCATCCCCCCCTCCTCGCTGTCATAGCTTGGCTTCTGCTGCGTGTGTGTTTGCACTGAGCGTGCCTGTGTGTGTGTGTGTGTGTGTGAGTGTGTGTGTGTAGGTGGAGAGTTATAATAGTTCCTGGTGTTGGTGTTGGTGGTTGTTTTGTTGTGCTGAAGGAGCCTTAAAAAAAAAATTATCCTCCACGACCATGACGCGCACACGTGAGCCTGGCTGAAAGTGACTGCGTTGCCATGACAACAGATGCATGCAGTTTGCAGTTGTGCTTTTTTTGTTGTTGTTGTTGTTGTTGTTGTTGTTGTGTGTAAGTCTCTCTCTCTGTGCATGTGTGTGTGTGTGTGTGTGTGTGTGTGGGTGGATGATTGAGAGAGAAGGGAGAGGGTGTGAGGATTACTTATATGAATCTGGAACAGCCTGTCTGTAGTTACTAGGCAGATATTGGCCCACACACACTCTCACACGCGACACACACACACACACACGCACATGCACGTGCACATGCACACACATGCACGCACAGCTTGCCTGTGTCTGGCGTCGCTGTGGTGAGACACTGTTGATAAAGGGGCGCGTGGTGGAAATGGCAGCTTATCCATTTACATAAGCTGTGTGCGGGGAATGATAAGCTCTGCACTGAGGTGGACTAAAACCATTGCTTCAAAAACTTGACCCCCCCACTACCCACCCACACACACACACACACCCACCCTGCTCTGTCCACACTCAACTTCATGTGCAGCCCCTCATGAAAGGGGCGACGGTGTACGTGGATGTGTGTGTGCGTGTGTGTGTGCATGTGTGTTAATGCATAAGAAAAACATTACGTGAACAGAGGGTGTCTGTCCGTATGATTCTGGGGAGATCAGGGACAGCTTTGTTGTAAATCCTCGGTACTTTCAGCTCCATTTACACTGTTGTTGTTGCTGTAATTATTGAGGAAACATTAGATGAAACAGAGGGGGAACATGTGAGGTAGAATTTTCTAAGGCTACATGGATGAAAATGTAAAAAGGAAGGGTGTGAGGCGCACTGAAAGAACCCGAAGAGACGTAAAGAAAGAACAAAAATTGAATCAAATGAATGGGATTTGCTGATTCAGCACCTACTGGCTATTCAGCCCCTCGCTTGTGCCGCTGCAAAACTCCTCTGCATGTCTCATGAATGTGTTTCTTGTTATTTCTGAGCAGGGAGGAGTCCCCCTAAACTTTCCCAGCACACACTCCGTCACACACACACACAGTCTAAACTCACTCCTTCTTCCTTTCGCCTCCCTTCTTTGCACACACACACACACACACAAACCTCAGTGTAGTCGGGTATCTGGATGATTGTATGAATAACATAGAGTGTGCAAGTGTGTGAGTGAGTGTTGTGCAAGTCATGGAAAGTTGCACAAAAAAAAAAAGGTGCAATGTGCACATAACAGATGCCTTTTACAATGACATGCTGCTCTGTGTGTTCTTGTCCTTTACTGCTGATATATGAGACTGTATGTTCAACCACATGCCCTCGTGTGGCGAACAAATGTGAACCCCCTTCATGTGAGTCCACGAGTGTGTGTTCGTGTGTGTGTGTGAAAGAGAGAGAGAGAGAGAGAGAGAGAGAGGGTGTGTGTGTGCATGTGCATGTGTGTGCAGCAGATGTCCTGTGTTCTGCTCTGTTCCCCAGACTGGCTGGTCTTTGTTGCTGCTCCCTCGTGCAGACGGGCCTGGCCACGTGCTTCTCTGTCTGCAAGGACAAGCCCCGCCTCCGTCCCTTTAATCTGTCAATTGCAGCGACCACGCCCCGCCCCGAACAACACCCATAGACTGATAAACACCGCCTCCTTGCATGATGACGCTGTTTAGCTCACACACACCAACCACGCTCCCTTTTTTTTCCCTCTCAGTCTATCCGTGGCTGAGGACCGAGCGGCACACTTCCTCCTCGTCCCTTCCATCTATGCAAATCACCTCTTTCTATCATTTATCTCGTTGTTCTAGATAAATTTAGGACTGAAATTTCCTCCCTGAAAAGTCTTCCTTCTTCCTCTTTTTTTTCCAAACTGGGACACACAAACAGTCAGTGCGCCCCCCCCCACCCACACACCTCTGCAGAAACACCCAAGAAACAGGAAGAAGGAATGTGACGAAGAGGAAAAGAATAGAGGGAGAGATCCAGCTGGTTTTCCAAGTATGTTCCCCTCCATGGATGCTGTAACGACGTATCAAACAGGGATGAAATTCCATCAGAGATATTCTAAGCGGTCTGTTTTTCTGTAAACTCTCCTGACACTGAAAAACAAGTCCAACCTCTGCTCAGAAGCAATCAATCAGCCCCGAACAGGTTTCCAGGTAAACAACTTAAATCACAGCGAAGCCACACATGACACCGAGAGCTTAGACGTCGTGAATGACAAGTCTATATAAGCCCATTTTTGAATCGCCTCTGTAAAAATGTGTTTATAGTCTGAGTCCTCTGATTGCTCTGCACCTCTTGCCCTTCGAGGGGAGGGGAGGGGGGGCACAGCTGCTCTCCTGCTGCTTTACGTTCAGTGTCAAGGAGACTTTTATTGCCATACAAGGTTCACAGGTTGATCCTAATCAGCAGAATCGGTCACACTGACACTGTTTGTGCATCTGTTTGGAAATGTTAATGTGCACTAAAGTGAGACTTTTATCCTCCTCTGAGCAGCTGCGAAGAACTCAACGTTGCAGTTAGTCGCTCATGAAACCCCCAGTGAAGGATTATTTTGAATAAACTTGTTGTATTTATGTTCAGCGGAGAACAGAACGGTCCCTTTGACCTCACAGCACAGGCTTCCTCTGAGTCCATATTGTTTTTCCTGCCTTTTCTAACCTGCGATGGAGGGCAGGAAGCCTGATGACAGACCAATTATCGGCTACAGAGCTGCTGTTTGAGTCATACGGTACATTCAGACCCCCTTTTGCAACCTTTTATCACGCCAACGGTGAGATGAATCACCGTCTGCCTGCACACTGATAGCTAGAAATGACTTTACTGTTTCACTAATTAAAAAAAAAAAAGCAGCATGGACAAATTGTGCTGTGTATGTACAGTGACACACTCCTATAATTTCCTGCTCATAAAAAAAAGAAAAGCACACAAAGGTGCGTTCATCAGAACAGACTGCGACGGAACAAAGCTCCTGTTTTTCCACAAAGGCACTCATTTTAAAATAGAAAACATTTAGAAAAACGACTGGAAATGAAATGATGCTTTCATTTACCCCCTGTGGTTTCTCTCTGCAGTTAGTTTTGGATTAACTCGCCTTCATGGTTTTTGTCAGCGAAGGCAGAAATCTCACAAAACCTGAACAATAAACTAAAACTATCTGCAAGTCTCTTGTTTTCATTGTTTTTACTTGTCTTTGTTTCCATGGATCAATCTTTTCGTATCAAATATACAGTACAAATACAGTTTGCTGGTGTATCATTTATCCTCGGGGTAATAAATTTAGCTGCACTGCAGTGGTGTATCCATTTCCAGTCAGATGCATCTTGCAGTTTGTTTTGATGCAGCTCTCTGCTCAAGTAGTCTTGTTGACCTTCTTCACCTCTGGTCAGCGATTCCCCGTCTGCAGCTAAGTTTAGTGGGAGGAAGTCGATATCTCTGCCCTCATATCGCACACGAGCCGATTGCCATGTACACTAACTTATATGACTGTGACGCTCCGGGCTTCCTCCGCACGTGCATGTGCAAACACACACAAACACAAGTGCACACAAAGATAAAAATAATCTTT
>JAQNCA010000027.1:19427492-19439823 GCA_029783725.1 Acanthurus tractus | reverse complement strand
CTCCCCCCCCCACCCCCCCCCTCCCCCCCCCGACCCCCCCGCGGGGGCGCCCCCAGAGCTGGTCAGAACTGAAAAAAAAAAGGACCAGAGGGGAAAAGCAATGAGTTATTACACACACACACACACACACACAGACACACACACTGCACAGCGTCTAAAAACGAGCAGAGGCCGCTCAGTGTCGCCTGCTCCCTGCTGCATGGGGGTGATAACATTCAGTGAAGCCTGACCCATTTGGCGAAGGGAGAACATATCCGGACGTGGCCACAGTGCAGGAACATCCACGTGATGCAAAAGAGATCAGGTCTTTGAAAACCTCAAAGGTTTCAGACTTCCTGTCAGCTCTGGACTTACCAAGGTCACTGCTCTGAAAGACTGACTCCGGCGTCTGTGACTCACCATGAGCAAACTCCAGACACTAAACTACACTGAGATTAATTCAGATTAGGCTGATGAGAGAGTTGAATTATAAACATCTCCACGAGGCATTGAGGGGCTTATGCAATCACCGCCATGCAGAATATTCAGTGAAATGAGATGATTGGCCAGAGGGAGGCGCGATGCAGCCTCCACTTCCATTTGAATGTAACAATTAATAATGAGGAAGTTTGACTAAATTCCTGGTAAAGCACAGTGAACCGACGCGAAGACAACAGCGAGCGAGCGCATCATCTGGGACGCGGAGCACTTTTTTCAGGGAAAACCTGCGAGGAGCGACTCTGTGTGTTTTTAACTTCACCACCGAGGTGAAATCATCTCCAGTCGATGCGGATATTGCTTGGCATCTAATAAGCGTGCTGCACAGTGTGTGTGTGTGTGTGTGTGTGTGTGACATAAAAATTTACTGAGCTGCTTGCATAGGCATTCTGCGAGCTTCGCTGGAGGGGGGAGACTGACACCCCCCAACCCCCCCTCCTCATTGAACACCACACTGTTGTGCATCTCGGTCTTGGCGCTCTGAACTGCTCATCAGTGGAAGTGCTCCCGAGCTGCAGCAGCCCGACTGTCACATCCTTCCACTATCCGGAGCGTGCTCAGGCTGGCCGGCTGCTGCACAGGCACCATGGAGCAAAAAGCACCGAAGGACGAGAGCCCCGCCAAGGGACAAGAGTCTCTGTCCTACCAGCGGAGGATGTGGAAGAATTTCCAGGAGAAAACCAAGCCATGGCTCAGTCCTAAACTGGGATCGGAGCGTCGGGGTACCGGGGGCGCCGAGGGCAGCAAAAAGGAATCGGGGTTATGGATGTTTAAGAGGAAAAAGAAACAGCTGGACCGGGTGTTTTCGTCGTCTCAGCCGAATCTGTGCTGTTCCACCCCGGCGCCCTTTGAGGGAGATAAGAAGTCCCTCGGAAGCGACGCGGTCCCGGGCACCAGCAGCGATGGCCAACCTTTGCTGCCGTCCCTCGGCGCAGCTTCAGGGGCCACGGGGAGCAAACCCGAGCTGACGGCGCACGGAAGCCCCAAACTGCCCGTATCCCAGCTGATCATGTACCAGCAGAAGAGCTCCTCTCTCGGCTCTGCGTGCTTCGAGAAACTGGTCGTGGACCCGGCCGCGGTGATGGGAGAGGAGGAGCAGCTGCGTAAAAACGCAAGTGATTCTGTGAGTAAAAAAGCATGTGGCAACAAAACACAATGTGGCAGAATATTTGTTACCAAGTAAAGCCATTCTAAACATTCAAACCCTGAAGGATGGCTTGGAAATGAAAATAAGGAGACAAGTTTCATGATGGCGCGACGTGCTCAATGATCGAATCATGTGATGCGCTCATCGATTTGCCAGACCCCCGTTTTTTTTTGTTTTTTTTAACTCTGTCTTGAAGGGCTTGTCTTGTAGCTTGAAGGGCTGTTTGGGCCTGATGACTACAACCAATGCCAGTAGCCCACAGGTCTGTGTGATCATCACAAACAAGCTTACATCACTGCTGCTTTGGTCGCATGTCACCATCACAATCAGCACATCATGACCGTGTGGGATTTTATTCTCAGAAGATAAAGTCTATTTATTCTATAGACTACATGCTCTAATGTCATTCCCAGGCTTCCTTTTGCCTGCTCACATCCTTTCCTTTCACTACAGGGATTGTCCGCAGGCTTCAAAGTCCATCTGTCACACTGTCCTTGCCTGTGGACAGAGGCTGCCACGAAGCTCATGCACGCTCCGAGGTTCATCATGCCTTTTTTCTTTTCAAGAATAACAAAAAAATGGTTAGTTGGCATTCGTTATCAGGCGCACAACCAGCAGTGCTGGCCATAGAAGGCAATTAAATCTGCACACAATTCAACATGCTGAGTCAGAGTGCCCTAGAAGTAACAGAATCACATGGATGTCAGTGAGAGTAGGGTGGTTGTGAAGGACTGCATTCACAAAATAAATGACACACAGACCTCAAGGAGTGAGAGGAAACTTAAAATACAGTGACTTAGTCATGTCATTTGGAAAGCACTGCCTGATCTGTGCGATAACTGAGTAAAATAACCTTAAGCTCATGTCTTGTCTCCTGATAAAAGTCCAAATCACCAGCGCAGCAGTAGGTCATGTCATTCCAGAGATGATGTTCTAGTATCTTAACAACACCGTCAATAGATATTAAATTAAAGGTACAGCTTGTGGGAAAGCATATAAGTACATTCTGTTCTAATAGGAGCAGTTATTGCTAAGCTTTTCATTTCACCACTTGGAAGTGTTGCAGACCTGCTTCTGAAGATCGTCCAGATCGCTGTCTAAATGTGATTTAGCATGTGCTCAAAGCTCACTGCACCTCAACTGAGCTGGGGCCAAAGATCTATTATGCATTAAATCTCCATGAGTGCACTCAGCAAGACTAGGTAGAAGAAAGCAAGCACAAAAAAAAACTCCACTGAAATCGATCTTCATCACAACACTTACCAGGTCGGTTATGTAATACACACACACACACACACACACACACACACACACAGTACTCTCTTTGCCAAATAAAATTGTAGCATTCAGCGTTACCTCCTGTTGTTGCCATGTTTACCCAAGCTTCTGTTGTTCTGTTGTTGGACTTTCCACATAGCTGGAAAGGAGAGAGCAGCGGCAAACACAACTCACAGAGACAGTTTTATCTACTCAGGTTATAGAACGGCGATATATGCATCCGTTGTTAGCTTAAGCGTGAGTATGTTCCTCTACAATCAATCACAGATGTAAAGTTTGATTTGATCTCTATAGTTTTGGGAAGAGAGATGAAGGAAGATGGCATGAGATGATGGGCGATAAGAGAAAATAAAGGTGAGGACGATGGATCAGACAGGCTTGATGGGGTCAAGCGAGATAAGATGACGGATGATGATGTGTGATAAGTGAAGATTAGGATTACAGGAGAAGAAGTGAAGAGATGGGAGATGAGATGACATTAGACGTGCCTCATTAAATAAAGCATTATGCGACGAATAAATCAGAGAAATATAGAAAATTTCAACAAAAACAATGATCATCAAGCTGAAAATGTCTTTGGTTGATGCATTTCTGCACTAGATTTGTTTGCACATTTGTTTACTGATGATGCACTTACAGTATGTGCCATCTCAACACTTTACTAACTCAACCAGGATTATAACTCAAAGTCACACACTTTTAATGTTATCTACAGTCAGCATTAGGTGAGATACAACTTTGCATTACTGAAATGAGAGAATGAAGCTCTAAGCCACAATTTCACAAATTGAATAAGAATATATGGACAATAATAATAAGCAAAATGTCTTTACACAT
This sequence comes from Acanthurus tractus, assembly GCA_029783725.1. Lineage (NCBI taxonomy): Eukaryota > Metazoa > Chordata > Actinopteri > Acanthuriformes > Acanthuridae > Acanthurus > Acanthurus tractus. The sequence goes on along the minus strand of JAQNCA010000027.1, from coordinate 19,436,084 downwards.
TTGATTTGGAAAGTAAGTGCTGAAAGGGCTTAATGCCAAAATCAAGAAGTAATTTCATTATTGACTCAGTGGAGAAAAGAAATGAGCACATTTCACTTTTAAAGCTTGCAATGTAAGGCAGTTAGAAGTAATGTGTGTGTGTCTGTGTTTCTCACACAACAGTGGAAAGAACCTGCTGAAAAAGAAAATTAAACATTGTCCCATCTACTACCGTAAAGAAGCAGGGCAATTTAACCCAAGATAGGTTTTATAGGATCTTTATAGGTTTCATCTGGCAAGCACAGTAATAGGCCTGTTTTTGTGTGCTGGTTCTGAGTTTTGAGGGTCACATCACATGAAAGCTACTGCCATTATTCTGTTTTTAAGATATTTAAAGGAATTACACAAAATAATTGTGCTGCATTGGATGAATTTAACATAATTTCTTTTGGTCTAACTTTTACTAATTAAGCTCCAGTTGGCAGGTGGTATTGAGAGAAAAAAAAACATTGGTGATGTGTCATTCAAACAGTAGCTTATTGATGGTCTCTGAAGTCCTGCTTCTGGGTGTTAAGTACAAGGAAGGGAGCTAATTAACGGTCAAACTGCCAATTATTGGGATCGTCACCGCGGACAGGAAACAGATAAAGACCTGCACATCTGAATCAATTTGCTTAACAAGCTCACAGCAAAAGTTTATATCGAAAATGCGTCCTTGTATCTTAGTCTGAAGTTTAAAAAGGCAAATTAGTTCAGAGGTATTTAAGTTATCAGTTAAAGTTAGCGGTTAGCATATCAAAGTAAACTGACCTCCCTCTTTTCCTTGGGCTACTCCTGCTAACACGTCTGAACTATAAAGCATCAGACCAAACTGAGTGATGAACAGAGCCTCAGTACATTAACCCATTCCTTTATTCTCACACAGCTTGTAAAGTAAATTGGCATCTCTCTTTGTGAGAATTTCCTAACATTAGTTCAAGTCATCACTAAACATTGAAGGTCCAGCTTTTACACATGGAGGGCTCAACTCAGCTGCTCAGGCCCTTGCAGAAAGGCCCTGAAGTGTTTTTAGAGTTATCCTAAGACAGTGTAACATAGACTTTATTTAACACGATTATGGTTAAAGCTTTGTCAATATTTTCCAAGCTAGCATAAGCTTCTGTTGTGCTGCATTGTTCAGAGTTAGCATGCTGCTCTCATTTTCATCTGCTTGTTTTTTCTACATCTGGTAACTTGAGAGTGTTGCTCTCCATAATAATGCACTGTTTATAATGTGGACATTAGATATGCAGCCTTCGTGTTTAGTAGGAAAATATCCCAAACCGGACCAGGCATGTGTAAATGGATCAGCCTGTGTTGCAGCTCCGGTCCTCTTTCCTATCATCTGCGCTAAGGAACACAAAATGTGCAATTTATAGGATGCAAAACATGCGGCATCTCTTTAAATGGGAAAGAAATATTTCATCTCAACAAAACAGGCTATCAGGTTCTCAGTCTCTTTACTTTTTGCAGTTTCTCAGAGACTGTGATTCCAGTTCTCAGTCATGTTTTCATGCCTCCCTCTGCTCAGTTCATATGGAGCGCTTTAAAATATTTAACGCTCATGAAGCAGGAAGTAGGTTTTTGTGTCACAGCGACAATACGCTCGCTTGCCACCTAATGCTGAATAAATCAGATGTAAAACATGTGGTGAATATTTTCATTCATGGAAATGATCTCACAGAGAAGGTCAATGGGAATGTTTGCAGATAATTTACTTCTTTTTTTAGGATGAAAATGACATGACCAAGTACGTCACACATTTATACTGCTAGTGAACAGTTTGAGTTTTTAAAAACTGTAGTTTTTAAATAAAGACTGATTTGTAGCTTTGTAGGTTTTTAGAAAACTATTGACAAGGTTTGCTGTTCGGTTCAGCTGCTAAAGCTTCATCAGGTTTCAGTGGAAATGTGCTGACTTAAATCAGACGTTTAGTCTTATTGATCTTTTTACTGAAATGATATCAGACCGGTGAATCATAGCTTCCTGATCTCATGCTGCATGTCACATACTGCAACTCTGAGCTAGTTTTAGTCATCGTGCTCCTTCATTGATGTAGTGACAGTGATGTGAGCCACGTGTGGACGTCCTGTAGAAAGAAGGGTCTTACTTGAGGCTGTCATATCGATAGTGTTTGGAGATCAGCATCATGGTCGCGTAGAAACGGCTCGTGGCGTCGTTCTCAATGTGTCCTGCTGGCAGCTTAAATTAGGATTCATTACAGCCCAGAGGACCTTCAAGTCGTAACACACACTGACAAGCACATGATTGACGCTGACCTCAAAACTGTCCGGGCTTCGGTAAGTGGGGAAATTAAATGACATTTTCACATTGGTAAAAATATGAGTGACACGGTGTGAGGATTTTGATGGGTTTTAGCTCTCACTTTGTGATTAAATGTCTTGTGGTGCCTGTTCCCTGCCTCCTACTCATGTGAACGCGCCCGTTTCTCCGCCATGGAAACCTTTAAACAACCTGTGATCGAGGATTCGAGTGCTTTCTGATGCAGATAAGTGCGACTGTGAGCAGCATATTTAGATTTGACATTAGTTAAAGTTTGAGTTCCTGAAGTGGCTCGGTTGTTTGCTTTTGGTCCTGCGGGCGTAGAAGCTGTGGTTTATACCCAACCTGTCTGCAACCACGTTGTTTATGTGCACCAGAGCTGTGTGACAGTGTTTTGATGATGTACAATCAGCAGTTTATTGAAAACTTTAAGTGCCCATATAAAATTGAGAGAGTATTATTTATCTGTCATCCCTGCTATGAACGACTGACTCGTAAGCATATGGTGTTTTCCTGTTTCTTCTTGTTATTCTCCAAGACATAAACAAAGCTTTTTCAGTTTTGGTTAATTTAAGTTCTGTTTCTGCCTTCAGACATTTTAAGGTCCTTTTTTTTCCTTTTTTTCCTCTTTACTTTTTTAAATCATTGATTCAATCAAAGAGGAACTTGAGTAGCCTTTTTCTCTATTCAAATTCTTTGCATCAACACCTTTCTTCTCAGCCTTGGGAGTCATGGTGCTGTAAACCTATTCATGGATGTTAATCAAAAACAAATTTTGTGGCTACAAGATTAGAAAGCGGAGGAATGAGACAATGAGGAAATAGCAAAAGAATTAACACGCCTTCAAAGTGAAAAATTACTAGAAACTTTCAAAACTTGGGGGGCATTTCAGTCTGAAAGCTGATGCTGCACTCCAATCTTCACAGCTTGAGGTGTATGTTATTATTATCTTATAATATTCTTCAAAAAATACAGAATCTAAGAATCTGACAACAAACATTTGATTTATCTGAACATCATTTTATACCAAACACAATAAGTTCGTAAAAGCTGGATACAGAAAAACTGCACATCCTTACTCTATTGTGTTTGGAGTAGAAAACATTTTGATTTATACAGCTGTTAATTAAAACTGTCAGCTTAAGTCTCTCTGCACTAAATTCAACTAATCAAAAGTAACATTTTTACATAATTTCTGATTTGGCTCCTTTCTGATTCAGGAATCTGAATCATTTCTGCAGCAAGGTTAAAAAAAACAACCTTGTGTTTTTGTCAGTAAATGCCCTCAGCGATCCAAAAAAAAAAGGTCCCTGTTTTGTTCCTGTGATCACTCACCACCACGTCCTTGAGAGGTAACCTCACCTACATCGTCTCTTTCTCCCTGATCTCTCCCCAAGCTCCCCTCTTTCAGTCATCTAAATCAAATCCTATCTGATAAAAAAAAAAACTCTCCCCCCCCTGCGAGAGCTTTCTGAGGACAGATCGAAAAAAAAAAAATGCACCGGCCTGTCAGAGGAACAGTCTGTGTGCTGTGAGATGGGAACTCTGCATTGTGACGTTGTTTTTTTCCCTACAGCATTGTTCCCAGTGTCAGCTAGCTCCATCACATGGGCCCACACACACACTACGAGGCGCATGCACATGCAACTAAGGTATGCAGAGGCATAAACTCATTATCCTGACTCATGGTGTTATTGTAAACAAGTTTAAGAGTAAAATTGTAGACTTTTAAATAAGCCAGTAAATCCTGACATGTCTTCATTATCGGCAGCACAAAGAGAGAAAAAAGTGATTGATGAAGCTGTGGTATTCTTCTCTCGAACGGAGACATCCAACTCCTTCCACCTCCTCCTCTCTTTCAGTATACCATCGTGCAATAATCAAGCATGCAACACACAGTATATTATCAAAGAGCGAAAGCAGACATGACAGTCAGTCGGTGCAGAGCAGGTAGAGATGGGTCAGCTTTTCAATCAATAGATGGAGCCGTGGAATTAGCTTTCTAACCCTTAATGCTGCCCTCCCACGTAGATTAATCATCACTGAGTCGAGTCAGACCGAAAACAGAGGCTCAGCGTAGGAAGGGGACGTGTGTGTGTGTGTGTGTGTGTGTGCAGGGAGGGTGGTCGAATTACAGATGACATCCAACAACAGCCTGCTATGTGATATTTGTTGATTATCAGGTGACAGATAAAAGTTTGTAATGTCAGAGCGAAAGGATGAGCTGACTGACAGTGTAATTTTCTTGTCCCGGAGCCCAAACAAAGCGTCTTTCTCTGCCACTCATCACAACCTTCTTTAACCTCCAACCCTAAAAAAAAAAAAAAACGATGAAATTTCACAACCCAGCGACTGAGCTGCGACAGGTTTTATAAATGGGTCTGACGTGTGAGATGAAAGCCAGTGCAAACCCTGACAGACGGACAAGAATAATAAGGCAGCGGCCATTCTCTTCTGGACAAAACAGCACATGGTGGCCGAAGGCTGTGGGATATTTTTCCTGCACCTCATGCTAATCAAACGTAGATCATTTGCAACTCAATGCAGACCCCACTTCCCTTAGTGGTGAGTGGATATTGAATATTTGCAAATGAGTCCGCCTGCAGCATACATGTAGAAGTCCCGATAGTCTCTGAATTGTAAGTGTTCCTGCAGCCCATTAAGGCCAATAAGTGAGCATGGCTCCACATTGGATGTGCTGCATGTTAAGAAGTGGGCATGTGTGCTTCTTTTTATTACAATTGATTACAATCGATCAATGGGAAGTTGGGTTTCCTGTGCAATTTTTTCTCAAATGGTCATATAAACAGCAGTTTTGTCGGTTATGAAAAGCGCTTGTTGTAGCTAAAAAGTCTCTCAGAACTCCTTAAGTGAGCTGTAATGGTAGTTGTCATCCTGATACCCCATTATGATTACAAATTATCCTAATAAGCACACATTTCTCAAACTGAAATCAACATTTATCAAACTGAAATCCTTCCACAACAGCTCTGTCTGCAGCTCTGAACTGATTATAGAAATGTTTGTCTAGATTTACGCTTAATTGTTGCATCATGGTGAATAAAATCAGTGTTATGACGGCCAATGTCACTTTTGTTCCACTTACCAGAAACATTTAGTAAAATCTACTGCTGTTTTTTGCTGCAAGTTACTTCATGACTTATTTGACTACACACAAAAACGAGCAAATAATGTGAACAAAGTTGTACCATCTGATGTTATGAGCATTTGCTATGCTTAACGCAACCATGCAAAGATTTCACAGGAGCACATATGACTTTTAAATATTCTGACATCTTATTCAGCCTGTGTGTTTGTAGTTTTGAATACAAAATTTGCATGCTCCTGCTCCTTTTGGCAGATAATGGCTTTGCATTTTGACAAGAGTTAAGTAGATTTGCAGTTTTTTGTATCTTTATGTGTCTGTGAGCTTTCCAGGAAGTCACTGTAATCAGTGAAAAACCCAGTGTATTGATCCACAGACGGTGCAGCAGAGACAGACGCTGAAGGAGAGCTGTAATTCGGGGATTTGGAGGAAAACCTTTTCTTTAAAAAAAGGTTTGTCACATGTCTTTCATTGTACTTGTTTTAATTGAAACATAGTAATGAAAAATGACGGTCGTTGCATAAAAAGTGGACCTGAGCAGCTGAAACAATTCGTGCTCGACATGTTTGCCAATTCTCTCTGCAGCTCCGCTCGGTGCGACAAACTGGTCACTACGAATTCCACAACACACATGGACGCCTTTAAAACGTGGCTGTGTTGAGTAAATTCAGCATAATTAGTACGTGGCTGTGAGATGACAAGTGCCAAACAACAACGACAGCATTCGTTTCTATTAGTTTTGCCTCAGTGTTTCTCCCTTTGTAACGGATGAGAACAGTAGCACTGCTTTTCTTGGATGTTCATGTATTTTTGCATGGTGATCATCTATGAGAGTTTAAATCAAAGGGCTTGTAAGATCAACTCTGTGCGTCAAAGTCCATTCATACTTTTGCTTTGGAAAGGCCTCACCCTTTTGTGCATTATACATTTTTCTCTGCCTCTGGTTTGTCTTGAGTTGATAAGACTGTGAGATCCACTTACCTCTGTTAAAAAGGCAGCAGAGTTTAGTTCGCTCAAGGGACGAGAAAATGAATTTGTAGCTTTATAGTTCGAGGCTAGACTTACAGCTAAGGGGGTTTGATCTGCTAATACTACAAATTATACTTTAGCAAAAAGCATTTAGCATTAATATGTATAATTTAAGCACTTAACTGGAGCAACTTATAAGTGAAACTGTGGCTGGAGGGGAAATTCCCTCATCACCAACATGTCACACAGCAAACAGGTGTATAAATGTCAGGTTAAATAAATATAAATAATTTGTAATGAAGCAAAAAAGTGTAAATTGTGTAGGGAGAGGGTTAGATTTTTTCTTTTTGTTTAACTTCAGATGAGGACGCAAGATAAATATGACTTAAACCCCATCAAATCCAATCTGTTATTATTATTATTATTATTAGCATTATTCTTATCATCATAATTAACATGACACAAACACAATGCAACACACAGGGCAATGAGGGAGCACCAGGTTACCTCAGCTGGTTAATTCCTCGTCTGCCGGCCTGCCATGCGAGCAGCAGACAGCCTGCAGACACGACTTCTGCTGTCCTGATACATCAGCGTGGAAAGATTCGCCTCATCACGGCCGAGCAGAGTCAGATGAAAGAAGTTTTTTTTCACATGGTTGCTTGTTTTGTTTATTTAAAGCACGCTGCATGTTGGATATTGTGGAAAAAACAACAGTGGTGACAGTCTGCTGATGTTTACAATAGATTAGAACGTGATGTGCGATCAGTGCGATACAGCTGTGGCCTTTGTTTGTGGTTTTTGTTGCTGCTCTTTCATTTCGATCAGAAAGTGTGTGTTTGTGTGGACAACGGTGCTGTGAGGTCACTCAGTAACCAATGACCAGACAGCTGATGCCATTTGAAATTGACTTTCTCAAAGAGAAAAATGGGAGACATTTGCCCTTTTTTCCCTGTTAGTCTCAGAGGATGTGAGGACTGGATTATAGATTTATCTTCATCTCTCTCTGTCTGGTGCTTCAGCGACACAGCAGCAGTGTGTTTTGCAACCAGCCAGTAGCGACGCAGCACGTCATAAGATTTTAAAGCTACGCTCGACCCAATATCTCTTTACCCACAGTTATCCCTTTAGTGTTGACCTTTGTGATGAAAAAATGAAAGAAAATGGAATAATCTCAGACGCTGACGTTTTTATTTTTAACTGCAAATGCACTTGTTTGGAAAAGCTTGGAAAATCTATTCAGAGACAACAACGACGTAACTCCACTAAGGGCTAAAATGAAGTTTTTGCTCCCCGTTTCCGCATAAGTCGCTATATAGATCATCTGATATCAGTCTATTAGATAAATTGTGTCTAGCAGTCTGATATCAGATCTTTGAAGTCATGCGGTCTCTTATAGTTCAGTTCATAGACGTTGTCTCAGTTTGTTGGGGGGATATGGGTTTAGTCAGGGCTTTGACTGTGATAGAAACATAACTTTGGCTCATGATCATCATCACATTAGCGGAGTGTTATAAACAGCAGAGAACATGACAGATAGAAACAGAAACATCACCCTGGTGTTGCTGTGCTTTCATGGCGTCTCTGCGTGCAGACTGCGGATCAGACGGCATGAAAATCAGCGTCTGTCAGAGGAGAAACGACGTAGTTTGTGTTTTGGTGAACTACCCTTTGTTGACACTGCTGATCCTCCTGCTGAATTTGGATGGAGCTTGGAAGAGACTCAGTGCCACCTACTGGTGAAATGCAGAGGTGGATCTCCGGAGAGAAGAGAGGAAACTGACAGGAGATGATTTAAGGTGCTTTTAGCCGACTGGATGGATGTGACGCTCAGCCCGCCATTAATGTCAAACTCAGGCCATTTTTAAGCACTTTGTGCTGCTTTTTGTTGTCAAAAATAATCTGGAACAATAGTTTCAAAGAAGTTACAGCATCATTGAATATCAGTAATGTGTTTACCATTGTATCTCTTCTCAGTAAGAGAGATGAGACCATATTTTGTGTTAATTGTTGTCCTGAAAGTGATTGTTAGACCTCTTTTGATACAAGGTAGCTCCATCGTAGAAATTATTATTGAATCAAGTGATGTGTTCTTGTTTTAATTCCTCTACAAACATTGATTTACCCCTAAAAAGTCAATTGATTAATCAAAATGGCATATTTTTTATATATGATTATCTTTTTTCCTTTAAATAAATACATTCATGTCTCATATT
>JAQNCA010000027.1:19360345-19380431 GCA_029783725.1 Acanthurus tractus | reverse complement strand
GTTTGGTTTGGTTGTAGAGAACGTGTCTGATCTCAGAGCAGTTTTTCTGCAGGCTCTGAAGATTTGAGGCTGTTATTGCAGACCTACATACATTAAAGCACAGCATGTCACGTGGTGCAAACCAGGGCTAATGTTCAACATGAGAACTTTGAAGACTGAATGCAAAAAATTTGAAAGAATTATTACATTTACACCTCGATTTTAACAACCTGGTGTTGTTTTTTATGTTGGAACATGTGCCTTGCACAAATTTATCCTCAATGAAACTGCTAAAAAAGTGTTTCATGTGGAAAAAATTAGATTTTATAAACCATAAATCAGAATACAATAAAAAAAATTTGAATATTTTTGTGAGAAAAACAAAAATAAGTTTTTTTTACATAACCGAAAATCTCATTTGCAACATAAGAAAAGAATGTATCTTTCTTTTGTTTACCAGAAAATGTTTTTTTACAGTCATCGCAACCCTGCAAAGATGGATATAGGAGGTAAACTGATACAGATAGCAGACAGGCAAAGGGTTGTTTCTAGATGGCTTATTCCTGTTTTGAGTCTGACACTGTCTGTGTGTGAGTGTGTGTGTGAGTGTGTGTGTGAGTGTGTGTGTGTGTGTGTGTGTGTGTCACTGGCAGAAACAATAGCTCCATAAGAGCCACATAAGAGCCCTCACCACATGAACACCCTATTTTAACAGCCCAGACCAAGAGAGGGTCAGGAACAAGGTGAGAGAGAAACAGACGGACGGACAAACAGACAGACAGGGAGAGAGAGAGGAGGTCAGCGAGAGAGAGGGAGAGTTCACCATCTCTCCCCCATTCACACTGTCTGTCTCCTCTCCTGTCTCTTTCCCTTCTCCTCCCCTCTCTCCCACTCTCTCTCTCTCTCTCTCTCTAATTGAAGTGTTTTTGTGGAGTAGCTCCTCTTCAGCCCGAGTAGGATAACTGAAAATAGTCTGTAAAACCAACAATCCCTTTTGTCTGCCAGCTCTCGTTCCTCTGAGTGGATGCTATACTGTTAAAACAGTTCAATAGTAACACACACACTCTCTCACACACACACACGCACACACACTTCCAGCTACAGTAACCCAGCATGTGTGGACATCTTTTTTTTTTTTTTTTTTTTTTTACACTCAATATCAAAACAAAACCTGTCGGCAAAGTGCAGAATTTCTACTGCATGGCTTGACACACGGAGGAAACCTGTACATAATCTTGCACGGCGTATTGAAAGTGATAAAGCGACCAAAACAAATGCAACAAAACTGCTATTGATTCACAGAGACCAGTCGAAATTAATTGCTGCTTTATAATAACGTGAGGACATGTTTTTCTCTCCGAACTCAAAACTCCTCAGTAACTCTAAGCTTCCTGTGAGGCAATTACAATCCCCCCCCTCCCTCGTCTCCGTACAGTATCCACCCTCCGAATTTATCTTAGGGCGCCCTGAAATGAGTTTGAGCCCCGCTCCTCGCTTCAAACCCTCCGTCAGCGCCACAGAGACGGGACCCAGAGGGGGGGAGGAGCTTTAGCTCGGACATTACCTGGATGGTCTCTGAGTGGCGCTCAAACCCGAGCGTGTAATTGGTTAAGACAGCTGCCTCTGGTGCTGGCGGCCAATAAGGTGAAAGTTCATCACCAATGACAACTGGCTCTCTGCGGCAACGCAGCCTGCCATGTCATTAAAAACCGAATATTAGAGGGGAAAATGGGGGAGGGACGGGGGCCGCGGCAGAAATAATTTCCATCTCTTAATTCGGGTGATGCATTTAAATTTAATCAGACTTGATTTGTGGGGACAACATTATAATCGTTCATGCTACGGAAGCTCCGGGATGATTAAGGAGGATATCAAAAAAATCATGACTGTACAAGTATTAATTTTGTTTTTTTTTTTTACTTATTTATGTTTTGAAATATATTTAAGTGTATTTATAAGCAGAATTTTTCTTTTAATTTGCCATGCAAGAAATTCATACGTAAGTACAAAGAGACGCGCTGGGAAGTGGAGCTCCGGTCTGCGGTGTCGTTCGTCTGTTTTAATGTGTCTTGTTTTCCGCCGTAGGAGTCGTAGCTGTCAATAACCTCTTCAAACAGCCTCCATCGATAAACGCCACAAACAGATATGAAAGGCAACACCTACGGCTCGCCATTGATCACAGTGACATTTACTTTGCACACCCACTAAATGTCCTGCCCTTGTCACCACATTTGAAAAAAAAAAAAAAGAAAATCATACGAATCAATGACATTCACACACACACACACACACACACCCAGAAGGAAGCGAGCACACACACACACACACACACCAAGGCAGCAGGGGGCTTTGAACTCAATCCCAACTTTATTGAGCCTTCTTATGCAACACGGCTGCTTTACTGATATTTTAATACTTCTTAGTATTTTACACGGGAATTGGAGTGGGACAGATCTTTTTTAACTTCCTGACCCAGCCTTTTCATGTGATAAGCTTTAACAAACAGCACAACAGCTCCCAACAGCTTTAATATTAAAAAAAAAAAAAAAAAAAAAAAAAGGCGATCAAAGACAGAACGGGGGGTTATTTTGTTTTTTTGTTTTTTTTTTAGTTCATGTTGAATGGAGGGGAGGTGGGCTGGCAGGCATGGGGAGCCGCTCTCACTCCTTTTCGTGTACAAAGAAATTGAAATGTGAGACGTTAGTAAACAAATAGGGAATATATAGGACATTACTGCTTTTTGATTATTACAGTACAGTATGCTATTCTCGGTAGGCGGGAATAACTGTGTGATTATGTTTATTCGTCCTCTCAGCATCTCTCCACACAGTTACATAACTGTAGTAATTCTGACTGGAAAGTTTTGATGGAATAATTAGCATTAATGAATAGGATTTACAGTGAAACATATATTATATCCATATTATTATAACATCTAAGGATCTTTAGAGTTCTCAAATGGTGCAAACTTTTATTTTTTTGGCAGCCAAGGTCTAAATTATTTCATGTGTGATCCTTCAGTTTCTCTAATAACATCATTTGTAAGATAAATTCACATTTATATAGATGTTATTTTGTTGTTGTTATAACTTTAAAACATCACTCATGTCGTATTTATGAAAGCGGTGTTGCTGCCAGTGAATAAAACTCCAGCAGTGATTTCCGTAGGATTAAAAACAAGATATATTTCATTTTCAAAAGTCAAAAACCTTCCACTGTTTTTATTAATTTACACTGCTGTCAGTAGAACAAAGCAGAAAGGATGATGAGTCATTCTTTCATCATTTCACTCTCATGTTGCTCTTGTTTTCACTCGTTTTTTTCTTTCACCACGCCGTAGCCACCAGCCACCGTCTCACCGCTCACTTGGGATCGCTAATCGTGGACCACCTATATTTCTCACACCCCTGCTCGGGCCGTCTTTATCTTCTTCTTTGAACTTATGTGGCCTTCAGAGCCTGGTCGCCCTCCGTCCTCTTAAGTCTTCTCCCTCTTTTCACCCTCCCACCCCCTCCTCGTGACTGCCTGCAGCACAGTTGTCCTGGAGCTTATCTTCTAGTTGTCCATGTTCCCAGGCTGTTGATAGAAACGGCTCGCAGCTGTTTCACTGATATACTGTTTTATGATATGTACCGCATCGGGGCTAAAAAAAAAAATGAAAGAATCTTATTATTACAGCTCTGATAAGTCCAAGGTATTGGAACTGTCATGTGGTAGAAGGGGAGGATGCTGTATATTATCTGTCTTAATAATATGAAGGATAGCAGATAGACAAAAGCTGTTGAAATTACTTAAGATTCTCGCTTCTCTTGCAACCTCAAGCTAACAGCAGTTTGGTATCTTTTGTACATAGCGTCTGTTTTTAAGTGAGAAGGTCATTCTTGTGTTTCCCTTTTTTGTGCTCTGCAGGTAAAAGTGACCCTTTCTGTGTGGTGGAGCTGAGTAACGATCGGCTTCAGACGCACACCGTCTACAAAAACCTCAACCCGGAGTGGAACAAGGTCTTCACCTTGTGAGTGGCTTTTTAAAATATCCACACATGTCCGTCAGCAAAATGTGGACATGCAGTTTATATTCACTGCAGTAATGAAAGTAAAAATTGATTTTTTTTTAAAAAACAATTTATTTCTCAAAATTAAACTGGTAAAGTGAGAGCAACAGTCACAATAAAAATTAAATGGAACTGGAGTTTTAAATGGAAAGCCTTGATAAAAGTTTTCTTTTCTCCGGTGTGTGCATCAAAAAATATGTATTGATTAGAGTTTATTGTGTAAAAATGCAATTGCATGAACATGAGTTTTAAAATGTTTTGTATTCCATCCGGGAAGACATTAACATGGAATAAAAATCGAGCTTATCACAGTGTTTCTACCCTTAAAAAATACATTTTTTAAAATAATGTTATTATACTAAGGTCACAGTGTTCAAGTAGTTCAAACTCTACATAATTTCCTCTATAACATATATATGATGCAATATTCATTGAGGAGTTCTAGCTTGTGAATCCCCAGTGATGGGATGGATTAATTTAGTCTTTCTTTGAGTGCACATCTTTCTCATAGCCTCCTTTCTATACATAACACCAGCCATCTTCTTGCTAGCCTAGTTTTCAAAAGATCACATGTTTGAGCTGCACACTGTACTTCTACTTAATTTGCGCAGTAATGTAGTTCAATTCACATGAAGCATGTTAACAGGGATGTTTAAACATTCATGTAAACGTGATAGAGAATATTGAACTAAAAGTCGTTTGTTAAGCTTATTATAGGGTTTTAATTTTTAAACTGTTTTCTGTCTTTAATGTAAAAAAGAGTGATGTGAAAGTTTTTACACTCTTTTAGTTTCCAGCCCATGTTTCTTTACGTATGTCGCTGGTGTTTCTTTGTGTGTGGTCCAGTAACGTGAAGGACATCCACTCGGTACTTGAGGTCACAGTTTACGACGAGGACCGAGACAGAAGTGCAGATTTCCTGGGGAAAGTGGCGATTCCTTTACTAAATGTGAGTCAAAGGCAACGTTTTCTGTGTGGGTTCCTTTTTTTTTTTCCTTCTCCTTTGGGGATAATAGATAGAACATAGAGGAACGGAAAAATGAATGCATGCAGTGGAAGATATAAAAAGCAGAGGTTATTTTTGCAACTACACAGATGAGACTGTTATTATTTCACAAAGAGAAAGAGATGACAGGAAGGAGGGGAAAAAAAATGGATGAGATGCTGAGAAAAAAAGAAGAAGAGATTGATAGGTGAGAAGAAAGAAAGTGAAGGGGATGAGAGATGTTACGAAAATGACACTGATCGAGAGATGGAAAGATGCGGTTTAGAGAAAAAAAAAGACACAGAAAAGTGTCTCTTATATCTGAAAAAAGAAGATATAGATAGCATGTGAAAGAGCTGTGTGTCTAATATATCTATGCTCTGCTGTACAGTATGATTCCCCAGGATAGTTAATTTCTGTTTGACAGAGCCGAGCTGCAGTGGGTAATGAACAGGTACTTGTCAGAGTTGCCACAGTTGTTTTGGGTTCCCTGTCAGCGCCAGCAGCTGGGGTTCAAAGGTGGCCCGGGGAGCCGATTCAGCCGGGTATTGCCAGACAGACGCCTGTCATGTCCCTCTCCCACAGATCCAAAATGGAGAACGCAAAGCCTACGCCTTGAAAAGCAAGGAGCTGACAGGGCCAACAAAAGGGGTCATCTTTCTCGAAATAGACGTGATTTTTAATGCTGTAAGTCTTTCTTTTTTTGCTTTTTTTGATTCTCCTCCCTGATTTTTTTTTATATATATTTTGCCCCCCACCCCCCATTATCCTCTCTCTCTCTCTCTCTCTCTCTCTCTCTCTCTCCATCCCTCTCTTGTTCTCTCCAGCATCCCCCCCCCACCCTCCTCTACACTGCTGTTGTCTTTATTCTGTTTGTCCCCCCCCCCTCCAACCCCCTTCCCTCGTTTCCATCTGATCCCTCGTCCCTTGTCCCTTGTCCTCGTTTTGGCTTTAATTATCGAAGACTCCCTCTCAACAGCCTTTGTTCGCCCATTCACCATCACTGTGTGTGTCCTATAGCGGCCATCTTACAGCTTTCTCTGCTGCTCTCTGTAGCCTCTGACATGGGGCACGCTCTACGCATGTGCTACAGCGTTACAGCAGCACACAGCGTTAGAAAAAGCCTCAAAATATAATCTAAATAATAGTAGCTAGCTGGTTCTCATGAGTGTTATTTCACTCTCACCGTTTGCTGTCTGTGACGCTGTGCGTGTGTTCACTCCGTCCTCCAGGTGAAGGCTGGTCTCAGGACGTTGATTCCCATTGAGCAGAAGTACATCGAGGAGGAGCCCAAAGTGTCCAAACAGGTACATCAGCAGCCGAACACTTATCTCCCACCACTTTCGCGCTGTTTTTTTTTTTTTTATCTATGTCCACCGCTGCTTTACTGTCTTTAAGTGAAACCAACCAAGCCTAGAGAGTGGCATCTTGTAAACCACAACAACTGTGTGGGCAAGATACAACAGGATGATTGAAGGAAAAACAGCATTTTGTTTCTTTTTTTTTCTTTCCTTCCCTCCTCTCTCCCTTGTCTCTTCTCTCCCCCCTTCATATCCACTCTGAGTGGTGAATAGAAATGTCAAGCTGTCAGCTCTGGGGTGCATAAGTAGATTGGCCATCCTTATAGTTGGCCCTCTTTGCCACTGCTGCTTTGCACTTCATTGTCACGCCGCTCAGTGTGGCGGCACCACAAAGGGCTGAATAGTAGGGGCTGGCCCACATCAGACATGTCATATAAGTGACCGTTTGGGCTCAGCAGTCAATGCATCACCATGCACAGCCCTGCACACACACACACACACACACACACAGCTAGCTCCCATACCACCCTTTTGTCAGCCCTCCATCTACTCCCTTCTTTCCTCGCCGTTTCTTCCTCCTCTGTTGCTCTCTCTCGACGTTTTTCCTCCCAAAAGCAGAATTCTCTCGCTCTCTTTTTTTTTTTTTTTTAAACTCCATTTCACCTCTGACTTATAGAGATGACCCATGTCAGCGTCTCGCGATGATGATGTCACAGGCTGCTTTGGAGGGTTTGCCTCATGAGGGCTCTTTTGTGAGAAAGCAGCTCCCCTGTTGTTGCATGCTGCTTAGTGTGCAGACACGCATGTACATGAAAGAAAAGGGAAAAGAAAAAAAAAAAAAAACATAAGCTCCTGCCAAATAAACCATTTAATTTTAATTATGACATTTGACTGTATAAATGACTTCCTCACTTTTCTAAATGTTTTTAAGGAATAACTCAAGGCTGTCTTTGAAATAACTCATGAAAAATTAAATATTCTTATCAAGGCGGTAATAGCAATAATAAGCCCAGAAGAGTGCAGCATGTACATCAAGTGCATGCGCTGAGGAACGTGGAAATGGATGATTCACAGTCTTGCTGTCCTCGGGGTCTGTGTGTCCCCAGCAGGACACCGTACAGTCATCCTCAGTTTGGCAACAAAAAGCTTCACATAATTATACATAGAGAAGAAGGAATCCTCCTCTCATCTTGCATCAAAGCAGTCTAGCCACCCCTAACCACATGCAAATCCATCCGGAAACACAATAGACTTGACTGTAGTACTACAAACACACGCTGTATACCCACACACACACACACACACACACACACATTTCCCGATGAGAAAAATAATGGCCTAGAATTTTTTGAACAGCGATCTGCAGAGACGCTTCGTCCTTTGGGAGCACTTTCTCCCGGTGCTGACCTGATTGGGGGCGGTTGGCGTTCCGGGCTCCCGGTAAGCTATTCCCTGAATGGCAACGCAGAGGGAGGACAGCGGTTAGCCAGCCCTGTCATATCCGGCCAAACACATGGAGAGCCCTCAGGGAGACAGTCCAGGAACTGTGCTAGAAGTTGTTATTATTGTACTTAACTTTATCACTGGGAAAGTAGACTTAAAGAAACATTGTGAGTCAGCTTGTTACACTTAAAGCAGCCATTTGTCCTTTACAGTGATCCACATCCATTTATAGCTACCTAAAGCAGGAAAAAAAAAAAAAAAAACACTAATGTCCTCACGGTGTCCTCAGCGCTGTAATGTTGTAAAAGTGAAATCAGAGTGAGGTCAAAGCTGCAAATTTCAGGTTGTAGAACTTTAATGTTCCACTTAATTTTCCAAAGTGACAGCAGAAGGAGACACCACAGGGTCTGACGGACTTACCGACTGTATGTCATTTTAAGTAAGAGGCTAATTGTGTGATATAACATACTAAGCCGTGATTAATTCAGGCTTTAGCTGAACACAAAAGGGGTGAGAAGACACCGCTTTGACTGCATGTCCTCACAAAAGTTCAGATCATTTTCTTCTGTTCACTTTGTCTTTCACAATATGAGTTTCCAAACAGCACACATGTACAGCTAATGTGGAAAAATCTCAGAATCATGATGTTTTTTAGTGTTTTCTTCCAGTTATATTCAACTGCCTGTCATATAAAGTCTCATAAATTATCCACATATTCACAGAACGGCATGTTTTTGATTGAGTCTGCATTGTTTATGCACTGAATCAAATATTTTTACAGTGCAGTGATGCATCATGTTTACAGCTCCATGTTGTGTTCCTCCCTGCAGGAAGTTTCTGACCTTAAGCGTTCTCTTGTTCTGGATGTTAACTTG
Source organism: Acanthurus tractus (assembly GCA_029783725.1). Classification (NCBI taxonomy): domain Eukaryota; kingdom Metazoa; phylum Chordata; class Actinopteri; order Acanthuriformes; family Acanthuridae; genus Acanthurus; species Acanthurus tractus. Next base: position 19,371,797 of record JAQNCA010000027.1, on the reverse strand, counting down.
TTTTGTCTTCGCCTCCCTTTTTAGTTGTTGTTGCGCAACTTTAACAGAGTTCGTCGCTGCATCATGTTCCTGATCAACACCGGCTGCTACATCAACAGCTGCTTTGAATGGGAATCTCCGCAGAGGAGCATCTGTGCTTTTGTGGTATGTAGGGATGCACTTTTATATACAGCACCGTTAACTGTAGAATATGACAGACATGAAGAGCTGAAATAAGATGGAATTTATGTTTTTTTGTGGTGGAATAACTTAATCTCTAAAATATACCTTGATGTAATGATGCCTACTTTTTTGTTATTTTAAAAAAAACATCTCATAGTTTTTGATTATATTGAAAAAATCCGCTAATACTCTATATGTAATTACACTTTCTTGGCCTAAACATCCGCACTCATTCGGTTTAAGAGCAACATACTCGTGGAGACTGTAGGATCATATATGCTAACAAAGTATAGATCCTCCACTGGTAATTGCACACTCTAACACAAGAGATTGTTGATGTCTCAAGCGCAGTTGAGCACATTAGCACACTGTAACCCCCCACCCCCCCACTACAGGCTGTTACTCACACACTCAAATATCTTGATATGATAGGCTCAATAATTTCATGTGCTGCATTTGCATTTAGTGTGCAAGCACGCATGCTGCATTTATGGCAAGTGTCTGTTTTGACTCTCAGTTGCTGGTAATGAGGGAGAGTTGACGCTGCAACTAAAACACCATTTCAAATACACTCAAATACTTAGAAATGCAGCTACAATATATTGAAGTGTGACTAGCTGTTCGTGCAGACAGTGGAAATGGCAGCTTCTTTCTCTCCTCTTCATCCTCTCTCTCTCTCTCTCTCTCTCTCTCTCTCCTGTCATCTGTGTCTGGTATTAAAGGGTGAAGTGTAATTGGACAGCAGAGCTATCAGTAAAAGACATTCTCCTGCAGGGCGGTGAGTGGCTGCACGGAGGTTCCTACCCTAAAGATGACAGAGCAGGCATTTAATCCTGTCTGGTTTAGTGTCCTGACTTAAGTAGCTACAGGACAGGTGGCCCCGCCCCGCCCCAGCCCTTTACCATGGGGGCACTAAGTGTCTCCACAGCAGACATTAGACATTAGCAGCATTTGGCTGTCTGACACCAGTTTCATCTCTGCAGGGGCTGTGTGTGTGTGTGTGTGTATGCGTGTGAGTGTGTGTGTGTGTGTGTTTGTACAGCAGGTCACAGTGTCATCACAAGACATGGGTCAGAAGAGACACGGTATTGATCAGTTAACATTTTCCCTCTGTGTGTGCACACGTGGTGTGTGTGTGAGGCTGCTCATGTGCGAAGCCTGCTGCGTACATGCACTTTTGCATTTTTTTCTCCCGCGTTAGGCCGAACCGGGGCGTGCGAGCCCTTGTGTCTTATCTTTTTTAGAAAAATAAATGAAAATGTCAGACAAAAAAAAAAAAGTCAAGGAATTCACAGAAAACAAGGTCACTCCAGAATTGCCAATCTACATTGTGAATAGAGAGAGGGGAGGATGCAGCCTTGGATAGCGCCGCCTCCATGTACAGCACACACACACGCAGGCTTACCTTGAATAGCTCTCCAGCCTTGTTGAAAACACAGCGTATAGTACATCCATTTCTGAGTAACAGTGCCGACTATTCATATTCTCATTGTACTCACTTAAATTTGAAGTATTCAGATGATGATAAAGGATGTATCTAGGCCAAGGACGTAGCGTTTTATAGTTTATAGAAAGTCTGAAATTTAGGTGTCATTGTGCTTTTCCTCCCCTCTCCTCCTCCTCTCGCTCTTTTGGGAGTCTGTTATTGTAGGAGTATGCACTTAGCTAAAAGCATCAGAGTATTTAGGGCCTCTGCTCCACACACAGGTACTCCCTCCCTCCCTCCCTCCCTCCCCTCCTCCCTCCCCTCCTCCCCTCCATTTCTTCATCCCTCTCTCATTTCTCCCTCACTTTGAGAGGCCTCTTAATCACTTCGCTCATCTCTTTAAGTGGGTTTTTATGGGGGGCCATCTGGCCAAGGTGGTGCGTTCATGAAGGTGTGCGGCTGTGTGTGATTATGGGCATGTGTCTCCGTTCACATGTGCACGTGTGTTTCTGTCTGGCCGTCTTTTCTGGACAGATGTTACGCTTAACTTTCCAACACTACAGAGGTGGAGCTGTTGGCAATTCAACCCCTAAACTTACTAATGTGTGTACTTCTTAACTGCTGAGCGAGCCCCCGAGGGGGGGAATCCGATCCTGTTCATGTATTTGTGGGGATTTCGTGAATGCGATGGTACATCAAAATGCAGTTGTCATACTGTGTCACTTCACAACATGAAACCGCTCGGATTTTTTTTTTCTTCATGGTCCCTTACACTCCTTCTGCCCAGTTCTGCCAATGCCAGCCGCATATACACGTTGCCCATTAGTGCCAGCTGTGATTAGTGTGTACGTTGTGTGTGTTTTGTGTGTGCATGTGAGAGAAGGAGCGATATCGCATAGTCTCACATGCAGCCCCACTCTCTCACTCTCTCTCTCTCTCTCACACCCACACTGCTGTCACCCACCCATCCCGTCAGTGAATCAGCCACCGTGGCAGCTTTGCCTGAGGCGTTGGCACAATGGACGGGACTGGAGTTACCTCCTGTCCTGCATGATGGGTGGTGTCTGTGCATTTGTATGTGTGTGTATGTATATGTGTGTGTGTGTGTGTGTGTGTGTGTGTGTGTGTGGGTGGGTGAGTGGGTGGGTCTTGGTGTCTCACAGTCTCGGGGTTAAACGGCTGCTTCCTCCCACCACACCTGCAAGCTGAATGTCTCCCCCTTCTATCTATCCATCCATCCATCCATCCATCCATTCCTGTTCCTCTTTATCTCTCCCTCTTCTCTCCTCCCTTCTGCCTTCCCTCCCGGAGAGCTGAGGCCATTGTGGGGCTGAGCGGTGTTGGGTTCTGTTCTCCCGCTGCTGCCAGCTCTCCCCACGGCCCCTGCAAGACAAGGCTGTTATTGCCCCAGGGACCGCAGGCCTCGGCAGCTCTTCCTCCAAACAAATTTGCTGTAACTTTATCTGCAATTGGGCCCTGAATTGGGAGCAAATAGAGGCAGCTTTGTGAAGCTCGGGGAAGGGCGAGGGCAGCGAGCTGGGGGTTGTTGGGGAGGCAGGGGAAATGATACCGGGCTCTTTTATGTCAGGCAAAGTAGGACTCTTATCAGGAAGAGAGCCCAGACAAGGGAGCTACTTCTAGAGGAAACTGGAGCACCTATCACCTGCTTTGCATTTAGATAAAAATTCACCCTGCTGAAATAAAAAAAAAGGGAAAAAAGCAAAGACAGGTACAGAAGCAACTATTGGAGTGTGTGTGGGTGTGTGTGTGTGTGTGTTTGCATATGCCTGGCTGGAAGTTTGGTACACACACACACACAGACACAGACACAGACACAGTACAGAGACGCCATAGCAGTCAGTGGTACACACCACTCCAGGTCTCTTTAAATTGCTCCTTTGACTCCTCTTCAAAGGACCTGTCTAACTTTTAAAAGTTTTAAAGTCGGGAGTTCGTCTTTGCCCACAGCAAGGGACAGCTTTGAAAGATATACTTTCACATTTTTACTGCTCTCCTGATTTGCAAAATGAATGATAGTTGAAATATAGTGGCATGACTAACAGAGAATACCAAGTCAGAGTTTAATCACCAGAGATTGAGCCTCGACAGAAATGCGTGACGCCTTTTGTTGAGAAGTCGGAGATACAGCATCCTCACTTTTTAATCGCTGCCAGTGTGCATTTGTGGTACTTTGGCCTTAAAAATTGTGGATCTTTTTATTTTAATTTTCCATGTTATTACAAAATGACTGCGTTTGACACATTGGGTTTAGTCATTCAAGCTGCTTTTTTTATCTGATGAGCAGCTTTAATTGTGCTGTTGCTCCATGTTCCTCAGGAGTACAGCAGGGGGCAGTCTAGCACCACCGAATGATGCTCAGGTCCGGTCACAAACAGGACCCAGCCTCCCTCCCTCTTGCGTTCCCTCGAACTTAACAGGACTTTCTAGTTGCTATCTGGCAACACTTAGTGCCAGAATGGAAATTGATGTAAGAGAGATAAAGGGGAACTCTGAAATCCAAACTTCAGTTTCACTCCACTGAGACGGAGCAGGGGAAAAGTTAGCCTGGTGTGTGGTTAATGTAAGCCAAAGTACTGAATATTACCCTCCCACGGTGCCGATGCTCAGAGCCGTAAGGACGCGGGTTGTGTTTTGAAACAAATAATGCAAGATACAGCTCTCGACGTGCCGCGCTGAATGCTTGAATAAATCATTTTGACTTGTCTGTTTTGTTAACTTTTGAATTTATCTCCTTGTTTTCAGGGTTTTTTTCTTAATATTAAGAGAAAGCATCAGGGATTATAACTGTAATTAAATACAACTGCAAAGACTTGTCAAAATAATCCGGTTTACTGTTTCTGTTTATTGACATTTCAGCCAAAATATTACAAATTATTCTGTCATGATTTTACTTTGTTCACAAACGTTATTGTCTGTTTTAATTACACATCGCATTTGAATTTCGATTGTGCTCAGATGTGAAGTTTGCCCAGTTCAAATTTAGCCTTTGACTATATTTGAAATGGTTTAGCAGATTTGACAGTGGAAAATATTATTTGTCTTTGTTTTTCATGACAAGAGAATAGTTTTTTTCTCCTAGAAATTTCATTGAATTTCACCAGAAACTTGTTGAAGTTGAAGCACCAGTAATTTTAAAAGAGCAAGAATTAAGTTTCATAACTAAACTTTCTTGGGTTAATATAATTTGCTGCCAGTACGTTTAGGGACAAAATCACCATAAAAGAAATAAAATAGACTTTAAAAATGATTTTGAGCACTTCTGTACTTTTAATAATTAAAATAGTAATCCAGACAATATTACATACAGTTATATAAAAGCAAAAGAACTTACATCCTTTTTTTCAATGCAAATACAAGTTACATATTTATTTTTATATTTCCAAGTTTGAATTAGAGAGTTTGCATAATTTAAAGAATTTAGAAGCAAACATACACAGAGAGACAAACACACTGATGGTGTCGATATGAATATTTTTACATTATTTTGTCATTACCACACAGGTTGAAAATTCAGCAGTGTTAAGCAGGAAAGGAAGAGGGATGCATGCTGAGCTCGCCTGTGTGTGCGTGTTTTCACTATAAATCGCCGTCGACCACTCTAATAACGCGTCTCTGACCACACAGAGTCATGTACAAAGTATCACCATGGTCTACATCTGGAGCTTCATTTAGCATTTCTCTTCCCCTCTGTTTTTTTTTTTTTTTTTTTTATTTCCATCCAGCATGATTTCATCGTTGTTTTTTTTCCCTCCGCCTTCCTCTGGTCACTGACATCCACAGCAGGCTTCCTTCCCACTCCCTCTTCCCCAGGCGAAGAGCCTGCTATCTGGTGTAGCGAGCAACGGGGGGTGGCTGTGATCGCCCAGCACTGGTGGAAAGGTCCAGGCACTGCAGGGCCCCTATTACCCAGCCGGGGGGCATGGAGACGGGGCAGGGCTGGCCACTGCTGAGCCTGGGTGTCCGGTTCCTCCAGCTGCCTGTCAAAACTTCGCCCTCAGCTACTATAAACCACACGGAGGAAGAATGAAGGGAAACGACAGGTTATACAACCTCAGGCAGACAGGAGAAAATAAAGAAATATTTAAAGAAAAAAAGAGAGAGTTTTAAGGTTTCATGTAAACATCAGGACAGTGAGGAGAAATTAATTTGTCTGTTGTGTGATAACGATACTATGAGGGATCTGAGACGCAGACACTAAATTTCTTTACAGTACAGCATATGCCTGCTGTACGGTGTATTTATAGCAGGGCGTTTGAAGGGAGCGCTGTGTGTGTCTGATGAAGATGTTTGTAAGTGTGCAGTTATTTATAGCTTCTACCAGAATAGGTTTAAAACAAGTGAGCTCCTTTGTTTGTTTGACTGAAGTCAGGTTTCTGCACCTCCATTCCACACGACTTAGTCAAAGATTACTCCAGTGTTTATCAATGCTGCAGATCATACAGAGATGCAAATTACAATAATTTGTACATATATGGATAAATTTAGGATGGTTGTATTTTTTGCTGAAAATGTGTGTGTGTGTGTGTGAACATGTGTTGTTGTGTTTGCATGTGGGTTTCTGTTGCTCAGCTTACACGCTTCTAACAGCTTTTTATGATGTATGAAGGGAAACGCTTGTGTTGCTTATTAGTATACAAATATGAATTATTGAATTGTTTCTCTCCAATTCTCCTACACAGCTGAATCAGAGAAAGACTCTTTGTGTGTGAGAAAAAATAAGTTGAGCCTGAGAGAGACGGAGAGAGATTTGGGTCCTTTTGGGACATTCGGTTGTTGCACCAAGGCCATTCAGGTTTATTTGAAAATGAAATCTTTTGCTGTGAGCGTTATGCAAAAACGCCGGACATCTCTAATGTTTCATTCATGCCTGTTTTTTTTTGGTCTGTTTACACAGAGTCTGTCAGTTAATTTTACATGAAGTTATAGTTCTGTTCAAAAGTTTGGATTCGAGCTTTTCTAACTTTTCTGTGAGACGAGTGAAAAAGTTGAGGATTTGTAATTTTTGAATTGTTTTGTTGTTGTAGAGAGTTTTTTTTTTCACTGATATTTACATGCTTGCGTTTGTGGCCGTCGATGTGTGTGTGTGTGTGTGTGCGTGCGTGAAAGGCAAATGAAATACTGACAGCACACAGTGCGAGTATATGTGTGTGTGTGTGTGTGTGTGTGTGGTTTTGCATCCGAGCGGCTCCACTACAGTGACCACAACCCTGCACACACACACTCTTGAGGGGCTGTTGAACCTCATATTCACATTAACCTTAAACTGTAAACACAATGAAGAGCTTTATTTCCACTCTCTCTCTCTTTCTCTCACTCCTGTTACACACACTCACACACACAGAAATGAAACCATTTGATTGTTGATTATTTAGCTTTCTTTCTGTCTCATGTGTTCATGTTGTTCAGCCAAACACGATGGGGTCGTAATCTGTACACAAAACAATAAATATTCTGTTGTTTTTTTTTACAGTAATTGTCTCAATTTCACCATTTTTAAAAGTTTCCCATCAAAACTGACCGTTAAACATGGATGCATTTCCTCACACACACAGAGATTGTAATTAATTTCAAATGCTCGTTGGTCATATTTGAAATAATGGATTTCTGGTACTTGAATTTGATAAATATGCTTTGCTGGAAATGATTAAGTATTAGGCATGGTTTGCATTTTCAGCATTTGTTGTATTGCTGCTGATGTCTTATCTATCATAAAGAATCACTGCTTTCTAAGATAAATATTATTTTCTTCTGTGTGTTTCTGACGGATTTTATTCCCATAATATATCCCATTTCCTCCAGCTAAACTTTTTAAAACAGTTGACTTAATGGGGCTATAAAATAACAAGCCTCCATCATTAGCAATTTTACTTTCCCACATATATCTTCTCCCAACACCACAATCATCCGTTGTTAGAGGCTAAAGAGCCCTGCCAAAACCAGAATACAGGGTTTTAGAAAGGTTAATTTTCAGATGGTACTTTCCTTGTTTGGTGATGAGAGGGGAGGTATAGAGGTTATGGTTTTGGCAGATGGGTGCAGAGGAGGTTAGAGATGGAGCATAAGAGTCTTTTGGGGTAAGAGAGAGGGTATTGGGGCTTGGAGTGACAGGGTTAGGGAGTCGGGGCTGCGGGGTGTGTGAGGTCAGATGGCGGGGTTCGGGGGTTGAGTGTTGAAGGGTCAGCTTTGACGTGCTGCGGCTGAAAACGGTACATGACCTCAGCCTCTGGGATGATTGGCAAGGAGGAAAGAGGCTGTGACGGCTCACGCTCATCCTCCTCACCGTCTTCGTCCTCAGCCGAAAGGCCCAGAAAGCCTTCAGGGTCAGGGTGTTGAACTGGGGCTCACTGACAACGGGCCTGTACCCCTTTTGTTAAAACCCCGGTCTTATTTTTGAGCTTTGTTCCATGGTGGACAAAGAACAAAGTGCAGGGAACAAATTTCACGACGCTATAATCAGTGATTGAATGTGACAAATAAGGAATTCTTCTATTTCTTCTTATGATTCTGCATATGAATGCGTTCGAGTGTGTGTCGTTTCCAGTCGCACATATGGTCGGCGTACGTTCTCAGGAGTTTGCCTCATGGGGGTCAATGTGAGGTCTTGAATGTATACATTCTTAACACACACTGTTCTCACTTTTTTTTGCTTTTTTTGCCGACAGTTTTGTCCTTTTTCTCCTCTCTTTCAGCTTTTTGTTATCGTCGTTTGGAACTTTGAACTCTATATGATTCCTCTGGCTCTGCTGCTCCCTTTGGCCTGGAACTACATCCTCATCGCGTCGGGGAAGGATACACGGCAAGATGTGGTGAGTAACCTTATAACTTCATACATCTGACTGCAGAAGCCTCTTTCAGCGCACAAGGTTAAAACTCAGTCACAGAGACGTCGAGCTCTTGTTTTATTTTTAACATTAAATGCATCTACATGCATTTCCTCCCTTTGACACCAGACTTAATACAAAAAAACATACATAATTGTGCCGCGAAACATGTGACATTTGATGAATATGGATTCGTGGATGAGCAAAGAAAGCAACACATTTCTTCAACGAAACAAAAAAAACACTGAGCATAACAAAAACTTGTTTCAAACAGTCCTTTTGATTAAATTGCGGTCGTAAACTTTGAGCAAAAAATTGGAATTTAATTTAAAAAAATTCTCTGCTGAATTTTTTAAATGAAAAAAAAAAAAAGAACTCCATCTGCCCCTTGAGGAGCTGCATTTTCAGTGCAATCTCACATTTCTCACTTTGCCTTCTTTGAGGCAAAGAAAAGGAAGAAATAATAGGCTGTCACCTTGAGCTACGTTACGCCACTTACCTGGTAGTATATTTATTTAATTCATTTATTTTTATCTCTTATACCAATTAAATGATGTCAAAGCAATGTCATGGAGAAACAGACATGTTTTAATCATGGCCAGGCACATTTGGAGAGTAGAGAGTGAAAACGAGAGACAGAACTGGACTATGGAGTGAGCGTGAACAATGAAGTGATTAATTTTAATAAGTGCCTTTTTTTTTTTTTTTTTTCAAAGACTCAGTTGGAAATAACCAGTTAACAGACCTCACATTTTCTTGTGGTCTCTTGCTTTCTATACGTGTATGTTTTCCTATTCATAAGGATTCTCAGGGTTGGAATGGATTGGATTTGGAAGATATATTAAATACAGTCATTATAATAAACAAAATCTCATTGCTGTTTGCCCTTGAAAAATATTACTCATAAAAATAGAATTAGAAGTAAGAGACCTTACAGCAGTTGTTTGTTAAGTCTTCAGGAGATCAGATTTATTATTTAACAGCCTCTATTTTCATATTTGTCAGTATAAAAAGTTGATAATAAAAACCTGCAAGGGATGCTCCCTATGAGACAAATGCAAGCTGTCTGTTGCTTCAACAATGCAGTACTTTGTGGTACTTACTGCAAATATAGTGTACTTAAACTCGACATGGTAAAGCAAACTAAGCAAATGAAGGTTTGCAACTGCAAAAAGACAAAATATATCACTTCATTTGAGAATGGCACAGACTTAAATTGCAGAGGATATTTTTCTTCGCCTGTAGATGGCGACATTGCTTGACAAAAAAAAAAAAGCACACATGCCTTAAGACAAAACCTGGCATGATGATTTGTCCCCCCCACCTGCTGCTTGTATTTATCCAGACCTAATGACATGCACTTCCTAATTAAAATAAGGCAACAAAGGTATAAAAAAATAAGATAAATAAAAAAAAATTCTCATAATGTGCCACTCACTTCACATACGAGTAAGTACATGTAGCTCCTACTTCATGCGGGATCGCTTTTCTCTCCTCCTTGAAAGGGACCATTGTGTCTCAAGTACCTCAGGAATTGGTTGGAACATTAACACATGTTGATACTGTTGAAATTCGTATAGCAAGTGCCTTTAGTATGACAATACTGTTCTGCTCATTTCTGCAAAGTTTCCTCGGCTCAGAGACAAGAGCAGATATGGACACTTATTACTGTACTTCCATGGAATCGTGTAGTTTCACTGTTTCTGATATCTTAAACTGTCCTGCTGTGATTTCATTTGACATGTGCTTCCACATTTAGACCAGGAAACTAGACTGTGTATTTTCTGACTGACTTTAACTTTGGCTCATCATGATGGAAGCAATACCATTTAATGCTGCCAACAGTATTTAGTTTTCCATTTGAGTTTAGTTCCTCATATCTTGTCTTGTTGCCAATGTTTTGGATTTTTTGCCCAACCTAAGCTGAAGGGCTTCTTTTTTTTTTTTTTGCTCATGAAGGTTACTACAATCTAATCTTGTTCAGAGCATGGTTTGAGGGTGTTTTGTTCAACTCGGGAGGACTTGTCAGCTTTGGACACCGGACTGAACAGAGCACCAAGGCCAGGAATGTTTTTCTGAGCCATGAGAGCGCTGCTGCAAAGTTTCATAACTGACCTTTCAATTAAATGTCTCCACTCTTTATTACAAATAGAAACAGCAGAGGCTTTTGTGGTTGGACTGTGAACTTCTTACAGTTCTACAGTCTCATTATGTGCGGACTGAAATGTGAGTGCAAGCGTGCAGCTGGTGAAGTTTATGCAGAGAAGTTGGCTGCAGACTGGTGGTGAGATAGTCGGAGACACACATGCAGTGTGAGAGAACGGGACAGCAGTGGCTTCGACAGTATGTGGTGTTTAAGTGAATGCGCAGGTGTGTGCATGATGCATTAATGCTGAATATTGTATGTGTGTGTGTGTGTGTGTGTGTGTTATGGTATCTTCTCTTTTATCCCGAACCTATGATTCATGCACATTCAAAGTGTGGAAACACAGCTCTTGCACACACACACACACACACACACACAAATACATTTGCATGCTTGAGTCCCTCCAGGTGTGTGCTTGCGTGGTGCTGCTATGTGTGTGGGGAAGTGCAGCGTGTGTACAAAGATATGAAAGTTATCTGTGTGCGAATATCTGTAATGCGTATATGCGAGTGAACATACGCACAAGTGTGTTACAGACATAGATTTTGTAAAATATATCCGACGAAAGTGAGATAAATTGTCAAAGATCAGCACCATCAATGCTGCTTTGACAGTCGTGCTGAAGATTTCAGAGGAGCTCGGCCGACTCAGAGCCTCTGACAATCATCCTGGTCTCAGCTTCGCAGTCTCTCTGTTTCAGGATGAACGTAAACGTGATGAACTTTGTCTCTTTGCTCGTTTATCAGCTCCCTGTTTCTTTAAGTCGTAAATATTCCTCTCTCATGTCAAACTTGAATGTACAGAAAAAAGTAGCTCGCAGTGGTGTGAGCATTCATTATTTTCAGGCATTTGTGTTTGCAAATGTTGCGCGCACAC
>JAQNCA010000027.1:19285397-19296321 GCA_029783725.1 Acanthurus tractus | reverse complement strand
GTAACTGACCTGCAGCTGGTCGCCTGGCTGGTGCAGCTGTTGGAGGTGCGTCCGGTCCTGAGATGAGCAGCAGTGGGACTCTGAGCAAAAATCCTTAAAGCAGGCAGGTAGGACATCACCTGAAAGTCACAAACACACATATCAAAATGTGTCTTTACACTGTGAGTTGGTGTTTGTGTGTCTTTAGGGGACTTAAAAGGCATCAAAACACCATCTTTGTCTCTTCAGCAGAGAATTGTATTATAACCTCGTAACAAAACACCCAAAAATGTGTCTAACAAAACTCATTAGACAGAATTTGACCAGTGAGTGAGTGTGTGTGGCTTATTACAGATTTGCTAATAACTAAAGAGGCCCTTGATCAATTCAGACTAAACTCACTGGGCAGATCTCTAGCTGGCTCCTGAATGTGCTCCCCAAATTACAATCACATCTGATGCGTGTGAGACAAACGGCAGAACTTACAGCCGTCACTGTTAAAATGCCGCAGGCTGTCTGCAAATGAAGTAATCGATGATCGCCCTCAGTCCCTCTTTAAACAGGATTAGACTGGCTGAAGTGACCTTGCATGGTTCTGTAAAGCCTGAAAGCTGCTTGTTGCTGCTCTCTCATTTGATTTTGCCAGTGTAACCTGAGGGCTTGGACCTGCCAATCACTGCATGCAGCTAAAATCTTAATTTCTACTTTAGTTGTGTAAAATAAAATGAACTTAAGCTACAACTGTTAGGTGTTCTTCTTTTTGCAGCACTGAGCCATATTGAGAAAAGTGATTGTATCAGAGTTTTAAGATCTTGCATGCTCTTATTTTGCCAAATTTACTTAAAAAGGGTATTTTTTTTGATCTTTCCAAACTTTATCAGTGTTTAAAATCTAACACAGTGTCTTTTTACATACAAAACTGAGCAACACAAGACTGTTGTGAATCACACAAGCAAGAGGTGCATGACTCACATTATGACAAAGCCTGTCATGAACACAAGACTGATGAAAGCAATGAGATTTCCCGTGGGTAAGTAATGGGAAATTGAGTGAAGAACAAGAACCAAACACACACACCATTTTCTTGAGAGACAGGGGTTCATCTCCAACTGTGAATCCATTTCTGCAGCACAGATTTCTGAATATCGCATCAGCCATCACCAACTTCAGTCTGGTAGAACGAATCCTGACAACCAGCTCTTCCAGAACCGCTGGAGACACATCTGCAGGAGAGAGCGATGGGAAAATACATCAGATACCAGTCTGTCACCGATGAATTGATTGATTGGTTCAAAGTAAAACAAAGTTAGTTCGGTGAGAAGAAAAAAAGTATGTCAAAATTAAAATACCCATCATGCTAATAAAATGTAATTAAGCATTTCAATGCAGGTTCTCTCTTTGGTACAGTAGGTCTGAAAGCAGTAGAGAAGCTTATGAGATACTTCGACTTACATGGTTTAAGTCTTCTCGTGATTGAAACACATACAAAAACATACTACAGCAGAACTTTTTAGAGGACTGAAAACAGATATTCTTCCTTTTCTACCTTTTTTTTAAAAGTTCCTTACCCTGGCTTATAACAGCAAAGTGCTCAGCAAGGTCTTTCAGACCCTTTTCCACCAGGCTCTGGTTGAGCTTGTGGTGCTGCTGATACCAGAACTCCACCAACACAGACAGAAGGTCCAGCAGGGTGTCGGCCAAATGCAGCTTCTGCTTCTCACCATTCTCTGCGTAGTCCTACAGTGAAGATAAACAACATCGCCGTTTGGAGTTAGAGGGCTTTAAGAGTAGTTGTTCAACACTTTCCACCCCATGGGAATAACGGTGCATAACTCCCGTAGTGTTTTACCTCGATGGAAGCCTGAACCAAAAGCTGAGTGAGTTGTTTCACGGCTCGGGACAACAGCGTGGAACGTTCCCACACAGTCCAGAAGGTTCCGTACAGTAAAGATCCCGAAGCTGAAGCCTGAGGGACTCCTGTTCCCGCAGGCAGCACAAAATCTCTGAGCCAGAGAGACGCAGAGAAAAGCAGGAGTGACTCACAAAAGACATGACTATCTACAACCTCGATTCCAAAAGGTTTGGATGCAGTGTGAAACATAAATAAACCAGAATGCCATGTTTTGCAAATCTTTTTTTTTTTTTACATTAACTGGATTTGAAGCAGTACAAAAACAAATATTTCATATCTCATCTCAGTAACTTCATTGATTTGTAAATATATGCCTATATCAGTCAACCGCGACGTGGCCTCAGGACACTTCATGAAATCACAGTAAGCAAATACACAAATACACTGCGAATGAATGCATCCTGATTTTGTTTCCGTTTCACACAGTGTCACAACTTTTCTGCAATCTGAATTGCAATGTGCTTAATAAAATCATTTACTGTAAAAATATAAAAAGTTGCAATGACACCAAACATCTAATTTAAATGGTGACAGAATTTAGATAATATAACATGCAATTTAATAATTATTCACAAACACTTGTTGGAGGCCTTTCAAATAAATAAAAACAAGCAAAAAATGTGAGTCTACTTAAATATGATATGAATGAGTGTGAGTATAAATTAAAGAGTTCAATAAACTCAGGCTAAATTACAGTTATTATCTGTTCAAGGTTTCTGGAATAATTTAACTCATATCTGTGGGAAAATCACTCCATAATTCTGCCTGCAAAAAGAAATATTAAGGGCTTTGCTGATGAAAAACACAGGAGACCATACATTTAAAACAAACAAGAAGAGACTCTCACACTGTGTATATCTGAGCTGTTACCTGGTGGTGACAGAGTGGAGTTCCCCCTGGAAGAGCTTGAGGCAAAATGCCAGGAGGTCACTATGAAAATGCAACAGTGTTGGCAGGGCAGGTCCTTGGAGCGGGTGACAAGTGTTCCCACTGGACAGGCAGTAACTACATGAATGCACACAGTTAGGGAAACAGCCAATATATATATATGTGAACATTTTTTTATTATATGACATTTCACTAACTGTCAAGACTGCTTGTCATTTACAAATTGTGGTTACCTTTATTATTACAGAGGTTTTTAAGGATGGGTTTCTTAACATTTTAATTATTCTTGGGTATAATTTGACAAGAAATGTCATGTGACATTTGATTTACCTGATGGCCGTCTCCAGAAAAGGCCACAGGCCCGTCTTACACCGAGGACACTGCAGCACCTGGGCATAATATTTTTTCACTGCACTCGGTGCCGACCAGGGAGGGTTTGTAATGAGCAGGCTGTACATGACCTGCTGCAAATTTCTGAGGAAGACAGACGTGGCGTTTCCCTGCGAGATAATTAAAAGAAAACAATTTCAATTTGAGTGGGTTGGGTATTTAAATGCAAGGTAAAAAAAAAAAAAAAAAAAAATGTCAGAGTGCTGTTTGACTCCATTTTCAAAAAAGTCAAAAAGACAAGGTACCGAGATTTAGAGAAAAAGGTGATGAAACATTGTACACTTTCATGCAGCCTAGAGGCTAATGCAGCAGACGGTGAGAATCTCTACAGTCTGGTAATTCTGGTCCTACCTGCTGTGCGTATTCTAAGAGGGAGACCAGGTAAGGTGCTGGCGGCAGCAGGCCTGGAAACACATCACCTCTGATTGAGTCCAAGGCTTCTATGAAGAGCCCACACTCTATCATGCTACCAACATGTCTGAAGTCTGTTTCTGTCGCCTGCAGGAGGAAAAGAACAATGATGAAACATAAAGGGGTGTATGGAAAAAAGGAGGAAAAGCCGTCGCACTCAAAGAGATGGACGGGCGAGAGAGGAGGGGAAAAAGCGAGGGCAGAAGGGTAATGGAAATAGGAAGTGAATGGGCATCAAAAGTTCCTGGGGGTCATTTCTGACTGTCTGTTATTGGCAAATAGCATATGGATTCAAGAAAGTACAGAATGGAAATACACGAGAACTTATAATAGCCGTCTGATGTAGATCCACTTGGGTAAGGTATGGACAGGACGGTTGAGAGTATTGTTAATGGGCCTGCCAATCAAGACTCTCAGATCAGCTGACAGTGGCGGTTAAATTGGTGACCTGAGTATGATGCGCCCTTGCTCTGAGCGTCACTTTCCGTTGAAATTGTATGACACAAAGGAAATTGAATGACCCGATCTTCTTGATGAAACACAGTTATTTTAGAGATGTAGGGTAGTGATAAGGGGTGTGTGTCGGGGTGGGCGTGTGTGTGTGTGTGTGTGTGTGTGTGTGTGTGTGTGTGTGTGTGTGTGTGTGTGTGTGTGTACCTGGGACTGTGGTCGGTGCGGGTCACAGTAACCCAGAAACTCAGGAAAGCGCAGTCTCGGTCGAGCCTGCGGCAAAAAGACCCCATTAACAATGTGAAATGCAAACAAAAGTGAGAAGAATGAGGACTTTTTTTCATGACATCCATAAACTTTGCTTCAGTGCTTCTCTGTAACAAACACACACACACACACACACACACACACACACACCTCCTGTTTGACGGCGTAGTCTCTGAGCTCAGCCTCCAGTCTGGAAATATCAGTTTTAACAGAACTGGCCTTTTTAATTTCTAATGGATAATCATCTGTGATGTTGAACTTCATATCTGCACAGTTACTCTGCTGAAGAAAAGAAAGATGGACAGTTTCAGACTTTGAAGCAACATGTTTGAGCCAACATTCCTCCATTTAAAAAAAAAAAAACACACTAATATAAATTGTTAAAATGGTAGGTTAAAGCAAACAATGCAAAGCCATTAAAACTGACTGCACGTTTAACAGAAGACTACATATAATATTAAAATCTAAATGGTAAAAGGAAGCCTGATACTCATTTGTCGCCTCATAAAAATGTCAAACTTACCCCAAAAAGGTGCTGAACAATGTGGCTCACAGGGTAGCAAGGTGCACTGTGGCATTTTGAGCCCTCTGTGATGGGTTTAGCCATGACATGAGTGACAGTGGCGTGAGAGGGAGGGGGGCAGTGGTACACTTTAGCCCTTCCTGCTTTTAGGAGCCTAAGAAATATTCAAGTGTGATTCATTCAGCATCTCTGCAACATTTTGTCACGCAAGGATGAATGACTGTAAGAGGAAATTAAGTAGTTTTGGGTGCCGCCTCACCGTTTGAACATGGCCCTGCGGGTGGGCTCCTGGACCATGAGGAGAACCCTCCAGCCCTGGAAGGCCCCTGTCAGCCTCCCACCGGCCACTTTCTCCCTCCACTGCCTGACAGGGTAGAAGGGAGACGAGGCACATGTGGAAATGGAAATTTCATAGGGTCTCTCTGGGAGCCAGGAACCATTCTTGATGCTGTCTAACACATAGTCTGGAGTCACGACCCACTTTCCTGAAGGAGAGGAAGGCAGCAACAACACGGCACAATTACATAAACATCAAATGAGAGGAAGAACAGTGGTGTTGTGTCCGTTTTGAAACAGTAAAGTAAAGTGTTGGAAGTATTTCAGTGCAACAAGCCGTCTTAATATCATCAGGATGAGATGAAATACACATGTTTTTTGGAGTATTTACCTGCAGCACAGGCTGCCAAAAACTTCTCGCTGGACAAAACCTGAGGGATTATGAGATGGGTGATGCAGTGCTGATAAACCTAGAAGATGATAACAGGTTCAGTCTACAGACATATTATACAAAGTAGCATATGGCAAACTGTTATTCTGTCTGATGAACTCTGCAAAGAACTGTGTTTCACTGCTTTGTGCTACTTACAGCACAACTCTTTGCATGTGCAAAATAAACTAAAAAGTCATTTTATGTATTTTATTACAGTTTACTTGAAACGATTCGGCACAAAATAACACGAGTCTGTACATCATAGTTTCAAATTCCACCTATGAGAATAAAACAGCTATCTAACACCTAAACTACAGCAGTGAAAGGGCAATTTAGTTTACTAATGTAATGTTAGACTAACTTTAACAAAAGCTGACTTTACCGGTGACTCATCGGGACGTATTACATCACACAGAAAGATAATAAATGTTGGGAAAACAACAGCTGGAACTCGATAACAATGTCACACACACTGCTACTCTGAGAGTGAACACCTCTACGTAAACAGGAGCCACACACGTTGACTGACAGAAGATCTGTTCTTAGCCAGAGGCAAAGTTTTCTTTATGTTTGCAAAAAAACACAAAAATCATAGCATGTCTAGTTAAGATGAGCAAAGCATTTGCTTAATTTGCTTGACATTTTATGGAGTGAACAATCAGAAACAAGGAAACACCTCACATATGTTGCAGATTTATAGGGCATAATAAACCACAACCCAGGTTGAAGTGTATCAGGGGTTATTTACTCACTGAGCCACCGATGTATTTTCCTCCCAGCTGCTGGATTCCCTGAACCAGATCTCTCTTCTTTTCACGGATCTTGATCCCGGAGATCTGGAAAACATGCGTGCAGCTTTCCATCCTGACGAAAGAGAAATAAAGTAGAAACCAAATGACGTTCACGTTAAGTTCATAGTTTGTAACGCATATATACGGGGGCTTAACTCATGACTTGGA
Source organism: Acanthurus tractus (assembly GCA_029783725.1). Taxonomy (NCBI): domain Eukaryota; kingdom Metazoa; phylum Chordata; class Actinopteri; order Acanthuriformes; family Acanthuridae; genus Acanthurus; species Acanthurus tractus. Next base: position 19,289,833 of record JAQNCA010000027.1, on the reverse strand, counting down.
TTGCTTTCATTAACTGTAAAAAAAAAACTGATGGAAAATAAGATGGTTACATTCACTTGTTTTCATGTAATTACACAGTGCGCCACTTAATGTTAGGGTGGAGATTTTAGTTATGTCACCTGCAAGCAAAACAGTTCAAGTCTACTCAATCTTTGCATGGATTGATGCTGCTTTTAATCAGTTTGCACCGATAGTCAGAGTTTGACAAAATTACGTCCATGATCTAAGGACTTTTGCACTTCTGCAGTACTTATATAGTAGTAGTACAACATTTATATTTCACACACTTGTCCTAAATACAGCCGTGGGATCGGGTACCTTTCTCATGCCAACGAGGATGACTATGTCCTCCCAGTTATGCACAGACGCGCCAAAACTTAAAGTGACACCTACATCGAACAACGTCAGCAGTCATTTGTAGTTTTCTATGTTTGGTTACTTCTCCCTAAAACTTGTTTCACTTCGCTAATAGACATGGATCGCGACATCGCTTATTGCTGCTAACAAACTGTAGATATGCGTTAGATCCTTTTGGAACCCACAGTCTAACCGCCATGTGTTGACAACCTCCCGGCGGAGCTAACTATCCAAAGGAGGGGAGATTCTTTCTAGCGAAATATATTTTGTTCTCTTTAGCGATGTTAAAACGACCACAACTTTTTAAAAAAAGAATACAAGTGTGGTAAATGTGTCATTTAAATTTCTCTTGGAGTGAAATAACTACAATAATTTCCGCTGCTACGGACTTGTCCCCCCCCTACTTTCTCCGCCAAGTGGAATGTTCCGTCAAACGGAAGTTTTCATAGAGCTACTTCCGGGTTGTTGTCACGGACGCTTTCTGCGCCCGGAAATTACCATATAACTGGATATCATACGGCACTGATTGAGTAACGGTGATAACTGATCGATCAATAACAATGATCTGATTGTGACAGATAGGCTGCCGATGAGAGCGCGCGGCTGTTTGCAAAAGCTGCTCAGCACAATGTTAAGTTAGCGTTCGGTGGCAGCTATGGATAACGTTAGCTAACGTTAAGCTTCTCATAACACTGATTTTTTTTGTTTGTTATATGGTGGCATATGTGCTGTTGAGTTGTCTTGGTTTTCAGTTTTGTTTTGTTTTTGTACCTGAAAAAGGGTTTCGTAGACAAATGTCAGCAATATGTGAATGCAAATGAAGCTGGTCACACATTTTCTACCAAATCGAGAAACGTTTAGGAGCTTTTAAAAGGTAAGATATTCCATTTATAGCTACGTGTTGCCGCTCAAAGTGTCACTAAATCGGCGCAGTTGTTTATATTACGCAGGTGCTATGTGAGTCCGCCATTTTTAAAATATTATTATCTTATTTTGTTTTATTTTTATTTTTATTTCATTTTATTTTAGTTTATTTTTATTAATTGTTTCACTGTGTTTGTGTGCACCCTAACAAATACATGGGCAGTTCTTTCCAAAGCAGGACCAAGTGATCAAAAAGATTTGTATGTGTCTGTTCACAAAGCAAAATACCACGACAAGAAGGTTAAAGTTTCATTCAGATCTCACAGCCCAAGGTCTCTATGAATGAGATGCTGATATGCCAAAAAAAAGAACTGGATGAGACCATATGAATAAAATATGATTAAATTCACAATCAGAAATATTAAACTTAATCAACAAAATATTGGAAAATCTGTTTTTGAAGTATTCACTTAGGTTTCATGAATAAAGGAAAGATATTAAGCATTGAAATCAATTTATAAATTTAAGCGCTGGCTCCAACTCCTTAGATGTGAGGATTTCATGCTTTCCTCTTTTTTATTTTAAACTGAATACCTTTTGGTTTTATACTGTTGTTTAGACAAAACAAAGAGTTTCTTTAATGTGCAATATGTAACATTTAACAGTTACTACATCAAGGTCACACAGTCTACTAGTGATGTACAGGGTAGATGTCTAGTTTAAAATTTACTACGGATGAAAGAGTGTATAGCGGTGTAATGAATGCTTTACTAAAAAACATGAAACTTTCTCGTACCAGAAATTAAGCTTGGACTCCCTCGGTGACAACCGGGAACTCTCAATGCTGGACCATATGACACCTGTACATAATAAACACTGTGCTTATTATTAGTACAATATTATAAGTACAAGTCCTGGTGTTAAAATGTTACATATAGCGCCTTTAACAATGTACATGCTTGTTAGCTGCAGCTCTATTGAACAGTTTATGATGTGCTGACATATTTATATCAAATACACCTATGTCTATGTTGTAGTAAAACTTAGCTCTCCTACTGTGTATGCATGTTTAGGATCAGAATATTTAAGATTGATGAAATCATGGCAGCTGGGATGCAATAAGCTGTAAAGTATCACTCCAGTGTGAGAATATTGTCTTGTTTTTCCATAGATGTAATTGACTCATTGCTCAGGGTACTTTAATACTGTTGAAAGATGACGATTATTCCACTAAAAGCAACACGTGTAGTTTCAGGATTAAGTCATGTATTATTCATTCCCTCCATGAAAGCTAATCACATAGACATTCTTTTTTATGACGATGCCAAATTGTTGCACTGCGATTTCAGAACGGTCTTGCACAACACATTTTAAGATGACAGAAAAGAAGTGACCAATATATTTTTAATGAGACCAGTGCCTCCTAAATTGAGCAGAAATATCACTGTATCAAACATGATGAGAGTAAAGCCCATCACTAAGCAGACAGGACTTACTGTAAAGAAGAAAATCAGTCAAAAGCACTAAAGAGCGGCAGGACCACATGGTTGCACAGTAACAGTGAAGCCATGCTTCCCCCCTGGGCCCACATTAGATAGTCCTCAGCAGTATTGTGATCTTAGAATATGCACCTGTTTAATTTATTATGTTTCTTTTACAGCAGACTGTTAGGTACCCCCCTTTAAAATAATGTTGACTTTAACTTGACATGCTCTAAGTGGCTTTAAAGCGGCGGCCTGGGGGACGTGCTGCTAAATATTTCAGGACAAACTCATTACTGTAAATGGGCCTGTGTGTTAGCCTAGCAAGGGTAGACAGGCAGCAGCAAGAGAGATAGGGAAGGGAAGGGATGTGTGTCGGTGTGTGTGTGTGTGTGTGTGCATGTGTGTGAGTGAGTGAGTTCCTTCCCCTGTTTTAATAGCTGTGGAGTGGATGTCTTAGGCAGGCAAGCATCTCAGCGCCTGGCCCAGTTGTCCCTGCTGCAACACTTTGAAACACACAGGGGCTCCTCCAACATCTGCTTTGTAAAGAGCTAATGACAAGACAATGGAGACCAGATGATTTAAAGTGGTGTACTAATGAGGCCCTGTGTGCTGCTTAGAGAGTCCTGACACACTCACACTTAACATGTACACACTCATACTAAAGATAACAGATGATATGTTGAAAGACCAGGAGGTAGACACCCAGCAGACATACAGTACGCACATTCAGACTTTCTGTCCATCTGTTTGTTTGTCTTTAGTTACACATAAAGTGAAATATGGTGTTGTGGTCAGCGCGCGCACACACACACACACACACACACACACACACACACACACACACAAACAGACACAAATTAAAAAAATCACCTGCTCATGCACCGTCTGGTTTATATAATTACAATGCTGAGTTCCTGATCCGTGGATTTAAAATCTTCGGTTTCGGCAGAGACTGCGTACAGACACCTTCTCAGACAGAGGCGCAGAGGGAGTGTGATGATGAGGGGGAAACAGTAAGAGAGAAGAAAAGAGGAAGAAATAATAAAGGACAAGCTTAACTGGTGAGGCTGTCAGCAGAGGAAAATAATATTTGTCCAGCTGGACAGGCCTCCCTTTGTGCAGGCTAAATGAATGTTGAGCTTCCTGTCTGCCCTGTCAGGGAGAGTGGCATAGACTGTACGCCGCGGCGAAGAAGCGGAGCTGAGTGCGGGGAGCTGTTTGGAGTTTGACAGGGATTATTAAAATCAGAGCAGATGATGAGGAAAGGGGTGAGAGGCGGACTGTGAGAAAGCCAAATTGACACAGACACTCTCCATTACCTTCCACTTGACTCGCCTTGATGACAATGTTGATATGAGACCCAGCAACACAGCACCAGCGTGGGATTGGCTGTTAGCATGAGCGTTAAGCACCACAGGGTAGGGGGGGGCGGCCTTCAGTTCTGGCGGAGACGTAAGGAGATGAGTTGTTTATTTAAAGCCTTGACTGAAGAGCATCTCACCTCATTGTTTATTTATTTTGTCTGTTTCTTTTTTTTTTTTATTTGGTTTCTTTTTTTTTTTCTTTCGCCGTGTTAACTCACTGTAGTGTCAGTAGGTGGAAGTGGTTAGAGGCTGAGGCAATGCATTTTGATCAGGGGGGTCTTCCTCCTCCTCCAAATGACTTTCTGAGGAAAGAGGAGGGGAACTGGAAGAAACAGTTTCAGATGATGATATGCTATCTCTTTTCTTT
>JAQNCA010000027.1:19208906-19249915 GCA_029783725.1 Acanthurus tractus | reverse complement strand
TTTTACAGACCCGAGGTGAAAAGCAGGCTACTGTAACTCTCATGAAACCCCACAAAGTGAGCAAGTTGAAGCCTGATGGAGTCGAACATCTGCACAACAGTGAGGTTTTTAGGGGTCGAGATGGCAGGAAACGAGTCCTTGTGCCGCTTCATGAGCTGCAACTTGTCACATTTGTGGGAGTGTTTTTCTTTTTTTTTCTAACAGCACATCCTGTGTTTTAATGTAACATAATCTTGTTTTGAGCACAACTGCCAAAAAAAAATAAATTCGGTGAGAAAAGAAAAACACTGAAACGCTGAGTGACTGACACTATTAACATAATTCGGCTGAACGTGGGCACGATTTCCTAAATGAGTTTGGGATCAGTGGTGGGCGGCTGTTTTTGTGTGAACATGCATGTCTTCAGTCGGATCATTAAGATCCCAGCAGCGGTGCATTCAGTGCAGCACTGACCCAGTCAAACAGAACAAGGATTTAAAGTCAGTAAAAACTTCACTTTTGCTACTTTGTATGGAAAACAAGACAAACTGCTGTGTTTTGTTTAAATCCAGGTACTTTATGTCCTCAGTACTTGAGCTCTCACAGAGTGTTTGTCAGTCTGATGTCAGGTCTTTTCTCTCGAACAGCAGGTCTTTTAGCTCCATTAATGCAAACTGACTGGGACATTTTAGAGTCCAAGACGACCAGAACTTTTTAAAAAACAAGTTTTTTCCAAACTAGAAGTTTTGCTGAGGCTGATCGTCCACTTTTCAATGATACGAAAACTTGCAAGAACAAGCTTCATGCTCATAGCCACAAGTTGTTGTGATGAAGCTTGAAGTTCTTCATTTTTCTGTCATGTTTCTGTAGTTTACTGCAGACATTTAACCTGTGGATGCGAGTCAGAGAGGCACGATATGTGTGTAAAAAAAGTGAATAGCTAAATCTTTGGAGAAAAAAGTGTAAATTTTGTGGCAATGTTACAAACTTTACAGCCAGATGGTCCATAACAGCTGCTCTCCGTGTGAAGTTTGAGCAACTTCATGAATTAACAACAACGTGGAGTGTGAAGAGTCTTCATATTTCCACAACTGACTCTTGAAATTTACAAGTGACTGGACGTTTAAGATGTGCGGCATTTATTCCACCAGGCCGGGATAATAATTCCACCTTTTTTATTGAGATCCTTTTTAAAATTTAATGGGCACTTCCCTGGACCAGCTGCACCTTTTTTAAAGACGCTCCATGAACATCAGGCCTGTGGATTTATTGAATAAGAAAAAGTTAAAGAAAAACTTTGGCTTCAAAGGGAATATCTTTTAGGATTGATTGCTGTAGATGTTTGGCCAGACGGTGGAACAATTTTTAACTGCAATTTTTCTGTGTATTTTCATTCTTTCTGTACATTTAGTCTTTAAATTTATACCACAGCCATTAAAAGCGGGCCTCATTGGTTGATTTGGGTCAAAAACTGACTTCCTAAATGAATCCTAGCTGCAGGCGACACACCGTTTTAAAATTGACCAATTAACAAAATCAGAAACGACAGGAAGTTTCCACGGGCTGATTTTCCTTCGCGTGCTCTAATGTCAACAGAACAGGCAACATCAGTGTCAGGTCCGCTAATGAATATTTAGTCGGAAGGATTTGATTGGCTCGGGGCAAAATGTTTTGATGAGATGTTGAGGGTGAGCTGCGCTGTTGTTGCTCCAGCGAAAGAATGAAACACCAATTAGCCGCTCGTGAACAACGGAGAGTGTTTGTTTTTTTTTTTCTTCTTCTTCTTCTTCTTCTTCTTTATTTTCCCAGCGTCCAGCGGCCTGTTTCCCCTCCGAAATATAAAGCTGTCAATCAGAGCAGAAGAGAACGAGACGCTGAAAGAAAAAGGGAGGACAAGCTAATTACACAGCTGACACCTCCTGCCTCCAAACATACTTTTTGCAAAGTGTTTTTTGCACATTTTCACAGTGATCTCACAACGACCCCTTTTGTCTGAGATCACATCTCCATGTCAACATGTGTTTGTTTTTTTTTGGTTTGTCTCTTATTTTTTGCGACATTTTCTCTATTAAACGGACAGAGGAATTGATTCGACTCGTAGTGAGCGAACCAAAAGGTTGTCATTTTGTATTATCCCTGCTGCAACACTGAGAACATTGCCTGTCAGCGCCGTCAGTCCCACGTGTCAGGACCCGCCGGAAAGTCAAACGGCTCCAAATAAATCAAACATGATGCAGGAGCACGCCTCGCGTCTTCCACGACGCCTCGCGCATTCTCCAGCAGCAGCAGCAGCAGCAGCAGCAGCGTTTAAATGCCTTCACAGCACGTGATGCAGCTCGTCCCAATTTGGTCCGCTTAGTTATTAAAAAATAAAATCCTGTGATCATTATTTATCCTTTTCTTTAAAAAAAAAACTTCACAAACACTGTTTAACCGAGCAGTCTCCATTATGGATGGTTTATTCCAGGCGGTCGGCCTCTCGAGGCAATGCAAATAAGTGGAGGGCAGATAGAGAAGCTGGAGCGTTTTAATATACAACATGTATAATTGATGACAAAGGCTGTGAAATATCATGTAGATATGAAGGGTGGAATTATTCTAATTTTTCTTTTGGAAAAAAAATGTGGCCCCCGTAGTGTTTTTCATTTAGAGTGTTTGCACGGCGTTAGAAGTTTATTTAAAAAAAAAGAAAAAAAAGACTGTCAAAAGCGTTGTGGATCCTCTCCAGAACGGGCATCGCCAAAATAAAAAATAAAACCCAGTCAAGTATCGCATTACTCTGCTGCTAATCTCTTTTCATCAGCGGATAAATGAGAGGCAATGACAAGGTAATCGATTTGGTGAAGCCACATAAGTGGATCCTGTCAAACTCGCCTGTCGGTGTGAAAGCGCCGCCTGACAGGCCGCCGTCAGCTTCCAACGCTCACACTTTTTCGGTCATGACGCATCTGTTATTTGGATCAAGGTTGACTTCCGTGGATTAGCATCTGTCAGCTGTATTTACAGCGACGGCGCACATCCCTGCCAAGGATTTGCTGATGGCCTCTTGTGACTGGCTGTGGCACATCGTGTTCCCGTCTTATCTGACTCCGCTGAAGTTGCCTCTCTCTCTCTCTACAAGTGCGAGACGGATCCCTCTGCAGCGAACAGCCACGGAGAGCCTTCATGCATCAGCAGCTCCTGGACCACGAGTCCCATAACGCCACGCAGTTTCTGATAGTCTCCCGGCTTGACTGTTGCATTTAAAGAACGCGGGAAACTAAAGTTCGACGATGAGAAATTTGCTCTGAAGTCATTTTGACTCTTTCGCTCTGAATTCTGCTTTGGATTAATGTGTTTCATGATGGAAATCATCAAGAAGGGAAACTAGAAGAGTTATTGTAAATAGAGCAAACTTGTCCAAGGGCAACACACAGCTCTGCTTTTTATCCTTAAACTCTGAATCACAGGAGAAAGTCGGTGTACAGGGGGACGAGTTGGGGGGGGGGGGATGGGTGCCGAAAATACAGAAACAATGAAGTGGAACAAATCCAACAGGCACATGCTTTATCTCGTTCCCTTCGCCTTGCCTGGCTTTTTTTTTCCATTCTTGCTATCTTCCTCTATCTTAATGAGCACCACAGCTCTCTATCGAGGGACGGTGCCAGTGTGATACATCACAGGCAGGACACATGCGGGGGGGGGGGACGAGGACGGGACAGTGGCGGAGGGTGACGGCGATGCTGGCAGAGCGATTAGGAGCGCTTAGACAGGCATGCTGATTCAGAGCAAAAGAGGCACCATCATGCACCGGGAGGGGGGGGGGACGGGGACGGCGGAGGCACCCATCATCTGGAGATGAACTCGCATAACCTTCAAGTACAGCTGAGTTTGAGTGAAGAAAATCAAGAAAAAAGCCAAAGTTAAGACAAAATTGTGATGAAAATGTATCTAAAAAGACTCATAAGTGCATTTTGGTACATTTTCTCCCACAATCCAACTGTGTAATATGGAGATAAATGGTGATTGATAAGTTCACGGCCTAAAGTGGGAGGAGATCAGTTATCCAGCTCATGTTATATGCATGTGCAGTCCAACTCTCTGATTGATTCTTCAGAAAGTTTGACATCGATAACTCTTTTGGTATTTCTGTTACGGGTAATTAAAAAGTCAGCGCTGTCCGATATAATGGACGACCTCGGCCGTCATGCAGTCGTTTTTCTGTCTTCTTCCCTCCGCTGAGAGAAAGGGCGCCGTCTCCTTGTGTGACCTTCATGTCCTCATAGACCTCCTTGGCTGAGCCCTTGAGACCGAGGCAGCAGATGTGCTGCTGACTTGAAATTTTCGGTTGCCGAAAACGGATATGACACGAAAGTTATTATCATAAAAACTTTCTGCATAATCGCTCAAAGAGTTGAACTGCGCATGGACGTAAGGAGAGAAGTTTACCTCTGTCGACCTCAGGCCATGAACTTATCAATCTGCCATCATACGTCGTAACACAAGAGTAATATGATGGAGGCTGAATCAATCAAAATAAGTAAATTATGAAAATTGGCTCATTATGGGCTTGTGTAGGTAAAATAACTTTTACTCTTAAAAAATATTTAACTCACAATAAAATCTCTATCATCTTATTAGTATCTCATCTGTACTAATAATTTCAATTACGTATTATTGCAGTTTCATCTGTGCAATTGAATATCACCTCCTATTACCAACACCCTTGTAAATAATGTGCAATTTTTCGTTCTTATTCTTGTACTTGTTATTTATTTTTCTTTCTTCTTACTGCTGCTTTTCACATTCTGTCTTTAACTGTCCACTTGCTGCTGCAACAATGCAAATTTCCCCTTTGTGGGACTAATAAAGGAACCTCTTACCTCAAAACTGAAATCAATCTCTAACAATGTATAATTTTTTTTAAAAAAGTACTCATTACTTTTACTTTAAACTGTAAAGACAGTCAAGTACTGAAGTCTGGGTTCATGTTTAATCACTTGACCCCCTTTGGCTGATTCTCAAAGACTGAAAACTCACTTTGTGTTGGACACCTTTTTAATTGTTTTGTTATAAAAAAAGCAGTTCAACCTTTTAGTGACTGTCGCATCTGAAAGTGACATTAAACAGGCTGATGTTCCTCCCACTAAGCACTCTGTGGTCAAATGTTGAGTTATAATTGCTCATCGGCCCGAGTTAAAGTGTCGGGTCATGAAGTCGGTCTGCACTGAGAGCTGGTGGCTCGATCGCATCTACTCGCCGTACTGAACGTGAGAGCTCGCTGGTGAGACGCCGTCTCATTATTCAAAAAGGCGACGATGCGCCGCATTAATAGAAGGTGACCTTTTCGTTTGCTTCGAGCCGACGCTGCCTCGTGGTTTATTTTTACACCTCTCAGCCGTGCTGCTTCAAACTCCTCAACGAATCAAAACTGAAGTGTTCTGAACCATCATCCGCTCTTTTTTTTTTTTCCTCAAAGGCCCGTAGTCCACGTCCTGGGGACCGCAACAACCGGACCAATCTGCCGAGCTAATGGTTAACCGGCTCCAGCAGATTGTTCTGTCGCTCAAAGCTTCTTCACGTTCCTTCACTGATCTGATTGGTTGGACGCGACGCATCATTGCTCTGATTAGTTGTAGGTCCATCCAACTGTGTCTGGAGGTATTTTCTCTTGTGCTTGTTGGAGCATCACTTGGCAATCAAAAACTAAGCTCTGCCACACTAAACAGTCCAAGAAGGTACATTTTTTTTGACAAAACTTAGCTCTTTTCTCTTTTTTAAATCACTGAAAACTGAACATTTAAAAGACTCCTTCGAGGATGAAGATATCTAGAAACTTTGCCGCAGTTTTAATGGGAAAATAAGGTTTTTAACTTAGCCATAAGAGTGTGAACGGTTGTGTTTTCTTGTTTCATGTCTGTGTAGGAGTTCAGTCCAGTCAACACGGCATCATTGTAGATTAACTGCCTTATGATAAATCAAACAGAGGGGGCAGATTTTAAAGCAGCGCTTTTGTTAACAGGATGTTTTGCGAATGAGAGGAGGTCACAAAAAACCCAACGTTCAGAACATCTGCACATGTGCACTGGACATAAAAAAAACGTCCACACTGAGTAATGTAACGCTGCATTAGCTCAGTAGTGGCAGCTAAGGGCAGAGTTTAATTGAACAAAGCCTGTGAGCGGAAGCCCCCCCCCCCCCCGGAGCAGCACCAGCGGGGCTCTGCTTCACCTGCGTGAGGCGATTACTGAGCCCCACTCCACAAACGCAGCGTCTCTGCAGAGAAGTGCATCCACGTCCACGCTCCATGTGAAATCAGTAATGAGCCGGCAGCTGCAAGAGGAAAACTAGCAGTCCTGCTCATTGCCATGCATAGTATGAAGAAACCGGGACAGCGGGGGGAGTCCCCGAGGCGATGCAGAAACGGAAACAGGCCCACACTGTCATTTTAATAGTAGTGTACATTGCATTAGAAATGCTCCCAGCTGATGGCAACAATAGGGTATATTGCCTCATATAATGTGGAACATGATGGTGTCCCCGGCCGAGCGGGGGCTTAGCTAGTGACTCCATTTGCTTGGATTTGTCTGAATGAGAGCCCGGAGATGCAGCAGGTCTCCCGGAGATGAGCTGCGGAGAAAAGACACGCGGTGCATTGTGCAAGAACAATCATCGATGTTCTATTTTTTGCCCACATGAGACACAGATTAGATAATCAAAAATGGGCATATTTTTTTTTTTTTTTTTATGGGAGAAGAAATGGGAATGTCAATACACTTACTGGAGCTCGGAGGATTTTTTTTTTTTCCATGCACGGTGCTGCATCACTACATATTTACATTATTCCATCCGCAGCGTGGAGGATTTCACAAAATACCATGCAGGCTGTCGTTTGCTGGCACTGTCCTGCAGCGTTTCAGCACAGGAAGTGACTAGCCCGCCAGATGCTGCTTAATATGTCTGTCTGTTGATTATAGCTTGTTGCAGGGCTGCTGCGAATGTCCTTGGTGCCCGGTGAAAATTGCTCGTCATGTATCAGCTAACGGAGACACCTGGAACCGTTTCCACGCAGAAGAGGCGATGCCTTACAAGCTACATGTTCTCCTGATCTGCATCACACAGGGATGATGGTGTTTTGTAGACCAACCTCGCTGATAATAGTGGATGTTTTTGAAGCACAGATGATGTTACTTAAGCTATAAAAAGACGCTAAATCTCTCCATTGAGATTCAGACTAATAAAACTGTACAAGGTGGGGGAGCAGCTCCTACCACTGCTCTTACTCCTGAGAAGCAATTATGAGTAGAAAAATGGAAATCTGCTAATTAAAGCCGAATCAACAGAGGATACATGGTGTGGTGGAGGGTTTTTTTTTTTCTTCAGTTGTAGGCAAATAATTCGTATGAAATAAAAACATTTAATGTGAAGCGAGAGAGAGGCGAGATAGCGGGCGATGGAGGAGGTAGCGTGACGGCGTTTGTCAAGTCCAAGACGCTGCAGGGTCTCGCTATGACAGGAGAAAATTGACTTGTCTCTCTTACTTTCCAAAGCTTTTTTTTTTTTTCCAGTCATTACTGGCTGAGATCCAGTGTTTTTGCATCTCCGAAGCCTCGTGATATTCTCCAGACGGTGTGACTTTTCTGAACCGTCAACTGTGGTTACGACTGTAAAAGATCTTTCCACTGACCTGCAATCGCTCCAAACACGTTGACTCAACGCTCTCTCTCTTTTTCTCTCTTAATCTGTGACTCGGCAGGAGGCAGAAACCTGCTTCCTGTAAATTTTATCTTCAAAATGTGTTTCTAACAGATTTTTTTTTGGGGGGGGAGGGGGGCGTGAGGTGGGAGCTGAATAGCTGAATGTGCCTGGCAGAACAGCAGAGGTCGTATGTGACACTGTCATTTGTCACAGATGGTGTGGAGGCTGCCACAGCAAAGTAGCTGGAATATCAATGGGCTGATGTGAGCATTGGAAGTAAGCAAGGAGGGATGTGGGGGGGTTGAGGGGGGGTGTTGGCTTGGATTAGAGGGCACCTAAAAGTGACATTCCTGCGACACTAAAGATAATTTGCGGTAAAATCACGATGAATATAAATTCTACGAAGTGGCATCTAAAGGTCACGGTGAAAGAATTACGAACTCTTTGCCGTCACGTCTGAAGACAATCCATCAACATAAATAAAAATAAGGAGGGAAGTGTTGCAGCCGCTTGGTTTTGATTTTGTTTGACCACAGAAGGGCTAAAAGATGGAAAACAGTTTGGTTAAAATCTGTGTTTATGTATTTTCTGACTGTATTCACAAAGGCTGAATTCTCCGGTGGACGCGCTGATCTCAATCCTCTCACAGCGACTCGTGGCCACGTTCAGGTCCACCTGGGAAAAAAATCTCTGGGTAGCTGAATGTTTTGCAGATTATCACAGCTTGTTTTTCTCCACTCGCTAGGTTGCCATTTCCTGCTCGTTACCTCTCCATTAAACGTCTCTTGTGCGTGTCCTCTTAAACGGTAGCGGTCTGGGTTCGAGAGGCTTCGTCACACCTTCAAAGAAGAGGCTTTTGCTGTAATTACACCCTCTCATGCATAATGCCTTTGTTTAACTTCTGATGATGAGGCTCGTGTCAAGTTATTCCATGAGGATTTAAAAAAACTGCATCATTTAATCGCAGACTTATCATGTAGGAGAGGCTGTTTGCCCCCCCTTGACCTTTGGGAATTGTCAGGGGGGCAAAAGCTCCTGGTTGGATCTCCAAAGACAAATTAGCCATGAGTGAGGAGCATAATTAGGAGTGATTGCTAGACCCTCTTGAATCAGCTTTAGTGGGGAACAGTGACCTTTTAGAGGATAGGGAAACCAGGAAACCCCCCTCCTGGAGTCAAGACCAGGTTGGGAGGATGAGCTAAACCAAGTAGAAGCTGCTGGGCATCTTTCAATACACAAATCGACCTGGAATTCTTCGGATTTCCCAATAAATAGAGGCAACATTTACATTGTTATCCACTATGTTGGAGCAAATAACACGAGCTGTTTAATCCCTGCATAACTAGAGTGGAACCTGTGTTCATCTTTCTTGGAAATATCAGTACATTTCTTGTGGGTTTTGGGCTCTATGTTTTCTTTATTCTATTTATAGGATCTAATTATGAGACTTTATGATTTTATGTCTTTTTTTTGATTGATCATGTCTGCCTGTGACATCAATAATAGGTGTGCAGCCGAGTGTAAAACAGTTGGATAAGGTCTGGCATCTTCATAACAGAGCTTCATAACTCTGCTAGATAGAATATTGCATTGCCCTTTTTTTTTTTTTTTTTTTTTTTTCCCTGCATTCAGCTCTCACCGACGCTCTCACCTGAATGTTCAACGCTCCACTTGTCTGTCTGCTCTGAATTCTGCACGCACAAACGGGCCCTGCCTAGCACTTCAAAACTTGATACAATCTCTTTCACCTTGCTGCAATAGTCCTGGTGGGGTTCCTGGCTTTGATCTTAGCTAGTTAAGGTTTCAGTCTGACTCCGGGGTGGACGCATTCTTATGGCGGGCGTTTGGGCGAATGTGCATGTGAGGATGAGTGTCTGCTCATCAGCGTTTGGTGCCAAACTGCATGTGCATGCGATGCTTCTTCATGGCCTCCCCGTCACCCTGGTAATGATGAGTGTTGTGCCTGCCTCTGCTTTCTCTCTCTCTCTCTCTCTCTCTCTCGCTCTCTCAAAGCTAAGCTCCTAATGACTACATGCAGTCAGATATTGACTTAATTATACAAACGGCCATTGTTCCCCGAGCCTTTTAACCCCACTGGAAGCTTTTTATGGAGAAAATGGTGTAAAGAGATTGTGAGATTGTCAATTGTGCACACACGCCGCAGCCCTGATCTGACAGAACGTCGAACCTCCGAGTCAGCCCCTTACAGTAAGTCAAGTAATAGAGTGTGCGACTCTCAAAGCAAGTAATGCATTCTTTGATTGATTGATGAAACTGGTTTAGAGTTTTCTGAGTTATTGTGAGCATTTTCCCTGGCTTGGTAGCTCCAGGAAATATGGGAAATATGCTTTGTTTTAAGGCATTTTTGGGAATGTGCCGGAGCCATAACTCACATCTATGGCTGTATAAATTTGGAGTTGAACTCACACACATATGTGACTCCTTGGCACCTGCCTGATCATCTTTCACTGTTCACAATGTGATGTCAATAGGAAGCACATGAGGCAGTGCAGAAAGCGGTGTCAAGGTGTGCGTGTGTGTATCTTGGCGTGCAGCTCGGTCATTGCAGTAATATGGACTTGGTGCTTTTTTTAAAGGCTCTGTGGAATATTATTTATAGTGTTACCCCGTGTTATGTGCATGCTGTGCAGCAACGCACCGTCCTCACACAAACATGCACACAAACACACACACACTCATGCGCATCCTTGTGGGGATCCACTTTAAATCCCTGTGATCAGTCGCTCGCTGCCCCTTGAGAGGGAACAGCGCACGCAGCTTTGTCCCTTTCAGTTCTTTCTCCAGGACAAACATGAATGAAAGAGATAAGTTACATGTTGATATTGCAGCTTATAAAAGAAGAAGACGGCCTCTAATTTGCTGAAACGGCTCTCTCCCCCTCTCCCACCCTCAGTCTCACCTTTGCCTGACCTTTCCTTCCTTCCTCCCTCTCAGCCTGTTTGACTCCCCCACCTCTTCCTACTGTATCTAATGTAACATTTCTGCTTGAATGTGGTTAACATGATGCATGCTGCTATAAGATCAGACAAGCGCTGATGTATCCTCAGAAGGAAAGGTTTTATTTGACCTGGTACCAATTATGTATGTTCGACAGCAGAGCCTATGTGAAGGGCATGCCATCAGACATCTGCATTCATCTGCAGTCGACATTTGCACTGATGTTTGCTTTTCAACTCGCACAATGTTAGAGAAAAATGCATGTGTAATACTCACATGCTCAGTCTCGAATCCTTGTCATTCTGATGACTCCTCGCAAATGTTCCATTATTTATATCTAATGAGGTCTCTTTTCTGTTTTTCGTCTTCCTGACAGATTTTCCCTCTGTTACTGAGATCATCTTGTCTTGTATTTGCCTTTTTCTCTCTCTCTCTCCCCTCAGTTCTGTGGAGCAATCATGACTGAACTGGATGCTTTACTACCTTTGGCAGCAGCCTGCAGGGAAAGCTCTCTCCTGGAGGTGCGATCGAGCTTTGTGGAGGCCTGCGGAAGGGCAGCGTTCGCCGTGCTGGGTCGTCTGCAGGAAAGGGCCCTGGAGGTGCCATCAGCTGCGCCCCTGAGGAACCTGCCCGCTCTGCTGGCCACTTGCATTTACGTGCACCAGCGACTGGAGCACTACCACGCCAGTCTGAAAGATTCAAATGCTACTGCAGCCAGAGTGTAAGGGGACGTTGTGTGCATCGATGGGTGTTATGGCGGGGATGGGATAGAAGATTTTATTGGCTGCCATGAATTCAGGCATATGTGTGTTTTACTGTATTCTACCGTGCAAATTTATTGACCTATGCATCCGTCCGTGCCAATATCCATTGGAGAAAAGTCTGAAAATGTTATCACTTATTTATGTAATCTTGGCTGCACTTACCAGCAGAACCATAGAAGGTTAGGGTTACAATAACAACTGAGTAAAGTATGGCATAGGTTGCGGTACTTCGATCTATAACCCCAGATGCAATTTACTGTGTGCACAACATCAACCACAATCTAAAACCCTGCAGATGGTGAATATAGAAGGCATTGGACTGTGTCAGATTGATCAGACAGAAGACAAACTTTGATGATGAACAAATTCAGCGACGCAGGGTTCAGATTCTGAATGGAAGTGTGACTGGAAGGATGACAGCACCCATCACAGATGTGGGTCCCAAACCCTCTGAAGGCCGCCACATTCCTGTTTCTGAACCCTGTTTAGACTTGTTGCCACATTTCTGTTGTTCCTTGTCTTTAACATCACTTGGTCATTTATAAACGCTGTTAATTTATAGAAAATAATCTAATCAGACAGCTGAGAGCTTCCTTTAAAATGGTAACTTGGTTTGCATTACAAATAAGTGTACCACTGACTAAATAAGTGAACTACAACTCGTTCCAGCTACTTTGTGTTTATTGTCACATGAGTTTTTACTTTTTCTAATCATAACATAGTCATTATTCTACATAAGAGCTTCCAAAAGTGTCTTGACCTTGCGTTACAGGCAGTGAGTTATTTGAAAAACATTTCAAATCCAAGGAATTGTACATTTGAGATTAAAAAGAGGGACCAGAGAGTTAAAAAAAAGAGGAAAAGAACATAAATGACTGACATGAGGTAACGATACCCATATTGTGTCTACATCTGGTGAGGTTTTATACCCCATAATACTCCCTTAACCTTTGCTTTCTACTGATCCCCTCTTAAGGCATCGCTGGTGCCCTCGGTGCTCCTGTTGTTCCACCTCTGGCCCTGTGAAGCCCTCCACCTGCACTTACACTGTGCCCCCTCCGGTCATAAAACACTTACCCCTCTCTGCACCATCCAGTCCCCCTGGCTTTAAGCCTCCTGCACCCCTGTTAAACTCTTGCCTCTCTCTGGAAAGTATCAAGGCGGGCAGATTTAGAGGATATGAAATGTCACACTGAACTTTTAGAATAAATCATCCGTTCTTTCATCTAATCATTGCGCCTCATGTTTGTTCGATAGCTGCCTGAATATACAGTAGTCGATCGTGCATCTGGATTTCATGACGGCGCCCTCCTGCACTCTTTTTCCTCTATTTACCATATGTAATGGATTATGTACGTTCTGTAATTTCCTTCTAAAGGTTTTGTTTTTCCTCCTCTTTGCTTAGACCCTTGACCTTGCTGCCTATCCAGAAGTACCAAGAAAACATAGAGGCCTTGAGAGAGCAGCTGACCAGCTACAGTGTCCAGATTTGTTCCACCTGCATCCTTCAAGACGCAGAGAGTCACTTCTGGGCTGACCCCAAACCTTTCTACGAGGTAAGCTGTTTTCTCATTTCACTGTACTTGAAAGAAATTCTTTCAAACCTTAAGAGAAACCTTGGAAAAGCAATCAACCACACCTTGCTCAAACTTTTGCATGATAAAAATATATTTCATTGTCTTTATATGCATCTTCGAGTTTAAGTTTAAGGTGTTTATGATATGTCAGTTATTTACCCTTAAATCATACCGAAAATTATTCATAAATCATCTCTGGTGTTGTTTGGTTTTGATTTTATTCCCTTCATTGTGCAAAGTAAAAAATTCTAATGCCACGTGTCTTCGTAGGCTTTTTCTGTAGATTTTGAGGAACTCTAGGAATTATACTCTAGAGCTTTCTTGCTTCTTCTTTTCATTCCCACAATACACCTTTACCTCCCACTCTCCCTTTTCTAACCGAGCCTTCTACTCTGAGCTCCCTGAGAACATCTGTGGCTTCCATGCTGCCCCGGGGGCTCCAGGGATTCGGTTGTCTGAAGTCTGCAGTCTACGCTGGGACTGTCTGGAAACAGCATAGGGCCCCTGAAACTCCCCTACCTTTATGCCCTTAAACCAATCTAAACCTCCCCTCTCTTTCTTGCTTTACTCCTCTTTTGCCTTTTTCTGTCTTTGTTCCTCCCTCCTTCCCTGGGTCACTGGTGTCAGACAGACCTGCTGTGCGCAGGTGTGTGCTTTTGTTCAAGCATGCCTGTGTGCATCTGTACAGATGAATGCACGTGTGGGTGTGCAGCAGCATCACCGGATGTGCGTTTCATTTGATTTGTATGTTCGTGTCTGTATTTTCATGTCTGTTGCATATGTGTGCTTGTGTGCCTCAGGTTTTCCTCAGCCCCGTGTCTCTGCTCTCTCACAGCTTTCGCAGAAAAGCTGCTACGGCTTTGGTTTTTTCTTTTTTTTTTGTTATTTTACATTTATACCGATGCATGAACAGTTGTTGGCAGAGATCAGTTTAATATGCTACAATAACAGCACGTAAGGTCAGTGAAGAAAATGAAAGGAAGTTTAAAATATGTTCTTTGCTACCTTTTCTTGTTAAAAGTCAGCCTGCAGAACGAAATTTAATTGAGAAAGAAAATACTGCAAAGTATTTAACCCTCGATTTTCTACTAACATGAAACTGGTTTTTGTTCTGGTTTGCTGTTTTGATCATTTAAACTAAAAATAAATTGCTACCAAAAGATTGCAGTTTTTTCCTGATGTGAAGTGGGAACTAAAGTGAGTGCGATGGATCCTTCAGGTCTTTGTGCAATACTCACAATTAATGACATATCACTGATTGCAATGGTTCTGCTAAACCTTGTGCACTTAATAGCACCAAGGTTCCCAAATCCTCAATGGTACCGGCTCAAGCATCAGAATTAATTTGCTAGAAAAACACCCACGGTTGCCATGCTGTCATCACTAATGAAAATTTGCTCAAAGTTGACCTGGTTGGTTTAAAAAAAAAAAAAAGAAGTTTGACTTGAATGAATGGATAAAACAGTCCAACCACACATGCAGCTGGAGCTGCTTCTGGTTTCGATCAAACGTCTGTGCCTGCGTTAGCTCCGTTGAGTCCACAGGCGGAGGATGGCTGCCTAATCCCGGACATAGAGCTCGGTCACGCTTCCCATCAACCACCGATCCCTAAATGACCGGCTCCAGGGAGGAGAGGGAGAGGGAGGAAGGAGAGGAGTAAAATACTAGATAGATGAGGTGAAGGGGGAAGAGCATGAGAGCAGACTGAGGGGGCACGTTGAGTTGAAGGAAACAGAGTTTGGATGTGTGTTTATCTCCGTCACACACTCCGCCATGAGGTCAAACATGAGGAGTTCAGGCCAGTAGAGGTAGAAGATGGAAGTTTAATTACCGAATTCTTCATGTCCTTTCCGACGAGGCTAAAACATGATAGGATTATGCTCTTTTTCTCCATCAGTCCTCCCTTTCGCTCTCCGTCTGTCTTTCTCTTTTCTCACTCTCACTTGTCTTTGCACACTTAATTCAAAGAGGGTCTATGTTTTTCTCTCCATCTCTCTTTCTGCCTCCATCCATGTGTGTGTGTGTGTGTGTGTGTGTGTGTGCGTGTGTGTGCCTGTTGTGATGTGTTCTCCAGTTCAGGACTTTAAAGCAGACTCTAAAATCCCAGTGGGGGGAAAAAACCCAGGTGCAGAGTGCAGGTGGCGTGACCACCGAGACATCCTGGCGTTGACAGACCTGCCTCTGTCTCTGTCTCTCTCTTTCTTCTCGTACATGTTTTCTCTCTCACACTCTCTCTCTCTCTTTTTCCTTTTGGTCTTCTCTGTTTCTGCTTCACTGTCAATATCCATATCACAATATATCTTCATCTGTAACCCCCTCCCTCCCTCCCTCCCTCCTGTCCACCACTTTCTTCCACAGGGTGAGCGCTGCTCCTTCACAGTGCAGATGTGGTTCTACTTCCTGTGTGGGCTCCGCAGTGACATGTGGGCGGTCCTTCCGGCAGACTCGGCCAAGGAGGTGCTCGGCCAGGTGCTGTCAGAGACTTTACAGCTGTTGGTGCAAAGATACGCCATGGCCCGTCCTTCGTACAATAGACACCTGCAAATCAGGTACTCTATCATGTTCCATTCTGGCCCCAATAATATTCTCTCGGGAAATCTCGTTACTGTCTGTGAAACAAATTAGTCTGCTAAAATAGCAGCATATCAAATAAAATCCTCCACAGCAGTTTGTGACACTTAAGTGAGCATGTTTAATAAGAATTACATTAACAGAATCTCTGCATTAACTTGATACTACATATATAGTAGCTTGCCACTCAAAGCAGGAATTCATGTCTGATTGTTTTCCCTAAAAAAGATTTTTTTGGTTGAATTCTTGAAAAATTTATTCACATGTATCAATCAATTTAAGTAGCAATATGAATAGAGCTTTTTTTGTCATAGAGCTTTTAATCAAATGGCATAAACTTCATCAACAGTGAAAGTGTAGCTTCAAATTTTCATTTGTTCTGAGCACTTTACTTTTGTCCACATTGACCCAAAATCTGAATTCCGGGGTTTAGGTTGTTTTCTCATCTGCTGTTTCCAAGCTGAAGAATAAATTTTAAACATCAACTGTTAAGCCAACATGAAAGAAAAGTCTCTGGAGCTTTAAGGATCTTGTGGTTGGATTTAAGTTGCTTTTCACTGGGTCAAGAGTGAACTTTTGACCCAACGAATCAAAAGTCTTCCTTCTTTTCAAATGGATTATTTTTTTTCTTATTAAATAATTTGTACTTTTCCTGTGAATAAGCATTTATGTTTAAACTGCACGCTTCCTTTATTTCCTTTCTCACGCAAGTATTTGTGCAACCAGCATGAACAGAGAGTTTAGTATATATGTGTGCTGTACTCTGATTATAGATCTGGCTTTACAACCTAAATTACATCAGAACTCTTAGACAAAGCCCTTAATTGTTCCAACTCTCACAGTTGGCCTAGTTTCATGCAGCTCCTTTGGGCCTGAAGGTGGAGGTCTGAACGCACTGTTAGCACGTCAGCGGCGGACTCTGCACAAGCTCAGGGGTCGTCCTCTCCGTCCTCTTTTTTTTTTGTGTGTGTGTCTCTCCAGTCTTAACGGTGGAATGATGACAATGAACAGGTTAAACTGTGACACACTGTTAGCCGATGAAAGACTGACAAAGACAAAGTGCATTGTACATGAGTAGCACCGCAGGATGTCAACGCAGAGTCTGGTTTATGTTGCGTGGAGATGCTTGTGTTTCTGAAGGGACAGTTTGGAAAGTGTAAGGCAAGCCTAAACAGATGGCTTTTCAAAGCTTCTCCGATTTTTTTTCCTTTGTGTGCAGCACTCGCATGGGTACTTTTATGCTACCTCGCCTCTCCTGTATCAGTCCACCCTCGTGTGTGTCTCTAATAACAATCTGGGCCATGGGAAGAGCAAGGATGAGGAGACGAGAGATGATGAGCAGCTCCCTCCCAACCAATTGAAGAAACAGATTTAAGGGTGTTTAAACGTAAAGGCAATGACTTTTATAGTGAAATCCAAAGCCTGAAGTACACTTAACTTAACAGCAGTAAAATCGCCAGGTGGTTCCGTTATCTGACTGGCTGCACAATGAGGCTGTTATGGCATGATGTAATAGCGGGTTTTAGCCTTTGAAGTCAGACTTGTTTCTTAACGTGACAGTGCCCCCCCCCCCCCAATATGTTCTCACATATTCCCTCACATCTCATCTTTTCTGTTTTCATCTGCACTCACCTTTTCTTTCCCCTCACTCCTTGTCTAAGGTGTGACATTACGGCGGTGTTGCTGTATGTGGAGCAGCTTATGTGGAGTGGGTGTCAGAGTCCCGAGGCGATGGTGCACTCCAATCCATATTCAGCCATCGCCATAATAGCAGGTGGATCAGACTGGCCGTACCAAATCCACAGCCTGTGCGAGCAGCTCCTGACAATCCTCGTCGTCGTCACAGCACCCCTGCCTTTGCTTTACAGGTTGGTATGCACAGTTTGTTTTTGCACTTTAACAAAGTTAGTGTAAAATATATCCTCAACACGCTGATATTTTTTCTGCTTTTCTTTTAAAACTAATAAACAAAGGCAGTTAAATGGCCACAGGCACTGACTCTGGAATCATATGTCCTAATTGACTATTTAGCCCCATATTGACTGAACATGAGTGGGCTATTAAGTGTAAAAGTCAAGAGAAAGTTCAAAATTCACACAGGAGGATGTCTTGTTTCTGTGATAGCACTAGCAGAAGGTACACATGACCACCAAGCGATATATTTTTTTTGGTAAATTGAGGATGCGTTCATAAAAAAATGTATCAAAATAGCCAATTATGATCTTAATTTTTTTTCAGGATATTTTCAATTGATCCTGCAAAAGAGTCCACGCCTCCTCATCCCGACAGCCCGGTCATCCACTGGCTGAATATCATCAACCCTGCCCTCTTCACAGAGCAGGCCATACGGTATGTAAAACACACCCATCATACCATCCATCAGCAGCTCCTATGCACACACACTGGTATGCTAGGCCATCACACACACACACACACACACACACACACACCTCCACCCACTGTAAAAGAACCATATGTGTGTGTGTGTGTGTGTGTGTGTGGAGTTACAGCTACACACACTGTATGTATGGATATATGCTCGGAGCTTCAAGCCTGAGTTGCTGTGGTAATATAACACAGATGCAAGCTGAGAGAGAGAGAGAGAGAGAGAGAGAGAGAGAGAGAGAAAAAAAGAGTAAACTACCGTTGCCGTTGACGCTGATTTTGTTTATGCTGATGGTTGCTGAGGGCTTTTACACATGAGGCGTCAACAGGGTTCACTGTGGTTTCTGCATGCTTGTGTAATGCATAAATGCGTACATGCATGCATGCATGCGTGTGTGTACATGTGTGTCCAGTTAACCGTCGTGACCTCCACGGTGCAAGGCAATCACCACCACCACCGCCGCCGCCGCCCCCCACCAACCGCCCACCCCCTGACTCCACCCTCCTCCTCTCTCATCTCCCTCACTGCCAGGGGTGATGTCATCGCGTGCTGATGGAACACAAATCAAACTAACCCCCCGCTCCTCCTGCTCCTAAGCATTGGAGAGCTGAAATTAGTTTATTTTTATGACCTCTTTATGTCTTTGCTCCCACCTCCTGCCTGCGTGCTAGGGCGCCAGGGGGCTTGCCAGTGGCCCCGGGCCAAATCCACAGGTCCTCATCCAGGGCCCAGCCTCTGCGGACAGATCTCTCCCCAGCCCATTAAAATAAAACCCATTGTTATGGTTATTAAATAAAACAATAATAAAATCACATAGCACATAAATAAATCATGCAGCATTACAGGCCATAAAGAAAGCATCTGAAGTGATGTTTTCTGGTCTTATGCGTGTTTCTGTATTTGCACACGTTCGTGCTCTGCACTTTTCCTCTTGACTTTGCACGTGTGTGTGCATGTGTGCGTGTGTGTGAGAGAGAGAGGGAGTGTGTATATGTATCTATGTGTCTCGGTTCTGTAAGCTGACCCTGGGCTGTAGCCGGATAGATTTATCAGAGCAGTTAAAAGAGGATTTCTTCTGGATTTGCGGTCCTAGTGACATCATAAATTGCACTGTCAGATTGAGGCATAGTTTTCCTCAGTCAAGCAGCAGGGTGCACCCTCCTCTAGCTTTCTGGCTGAAATAGAATGGTTAATTTCTAGGCAGACACCCCCTGCACTCCCCTCCTGCCTTCTCGCTCCTCAGACAAACCCTGTCCATTCCTTCCATTAGATTTTATTGAGATGTATAAAGTAACATGGAGGCGCACACATGTCAGCATGCTCTCACACTTGCACACATACATAACCACAAGCATAGGCTCTGAAGGGTGCACACACACACACACACACTTGCACGCACACACACTAAGGATACGGCTCATTACCCACAGCTGGCTGCAGCCTCTTGGTTATACAAAAGATGTAGGAGGGGGGTACTGCTGTATATTCATGTATTTGGCTGTCTCCCAAATGTTAATTTGGTTTTAGCTGGCCAAGATTAGAGCTAATTCCTTCCCGGTGCACACTATAAGTAAGTGAGAGTGAAGGCATTTGCAGACTAAGCTCGTACTTGGAGTGAGTGACACCGGAGGAAGTAACCATTGTAGCATAAACACTATTTCCTCCCAGATTGTCATTCAAGTCAACTGCGATTTCAGTCTTTGTCTTTCACTTCTGAAGCTTTCCCCCCCTCCTATGTTGTCTCTTGCTAAATGGACTGCTATCTGTACACTCACCTGACACTGCAGAACTGTCAACTTTGTTTTCCTTCTTTCTGCTCTCAGAGATGGCCTTATGGGCCAAACGGCCTCTGCATGTCAGCTGAGGCTGCTGACCTCTGACCCCGGACACAATCCCAGGTTGCTGCTGCGAATGCTGCTGTACAGAGACTGTCACCTGCCCAGAATACTTCTGGAAAACTCTTGTAAGTCTTTTGTTCAGTGCACTGCTGTTTGTTAATGGATGAGGGTGTGTACATGTGCTATGCATGCCTAGCTGTCTGTCTTTTAGGAAAATATTGAAACACTTTCGTTAATTCTATAAAAATTCCCCTTTTTTTCACAACACTGGACCCACTGAGCTGATCTCACAGGGGCCGTGTGTGGGAGGGTGTTTACCGGTGTCTTAATTATGGCGCTGTAAGATCCTAACCAAGTTATAAAGACCGTAGATGAGCTCTATCCATTTTATGAAGTTATCATCAGCATCTTTGCCTTCATCATCATTTTCACCTTGGTCACCATCATCACTAAATCAATAGAGAGCAGTAATAAACACTCAACAGGCCCAGGCGGAGCACACACGCTGACCTTTAAAGATTTTCCCTTCCTTCTTCTCCCTTCTACGCCGGCAACAGTCTAACCTTTAAAGACTGTTGTTCACTCGCACATTAATTCACATTATAGGGACCTCATTAATAACAACTCTCACTGTCTCGTTCTCTCGCTTGGTCTGAGTCTGGCTCAGAGGCTCTGCAATGCTTCCCCCTCCGCGCCGCAGTAAATCAACGCTGGAAGCGCTGACGCTCGTGTGTTATCACGGTGACGGGCTAATTAACCAGGAAGCAGAAAGACAGAAGGAACAGCTTGACTGAATGTCTCCCATAAGCTCCTGCACTTCCTTACACATGTGAACACTGGACTGTTTCTTGGTTTCTATACTGGAAAAGATAATATATGACTTACACGTAGATTATAATACTGTGAGATCACTAACTACTTCAATTAGACTATCAAATTAACTTCCGTTTAGTGTGTTGCGGCAGTTATTAAAGTCAGCTGCTGATGGAGGAGAAGAGGCTAGCTCATTCACAGAGCGCTAAGTTTTTACGTCTGTTTTTCTTTCTTTTTTTTAAACACCAAGTTTGTTTCATTAACAGCACTTTTCACTAAGTTGTTGCTTAGTGGCACGTTTTGGAGTTAAAGTACATCAGCCTTAGCAGAGCACATTGTTTGGTAGAGAGAGCTAGCAAGCGAACTAAATGACCTTCCGCTGTCTGACAATTTGAAAACATATTTGTTTGCAGGGGATTAAAAGTTCTCCACATTTGCAATAACAGTTTTTTTTTTTTTTTGCTTTTGCACAACTTTCGCTAAATGAGATCAAACTATATTTCTATTGGGCACGCTCAAGTACACACACACACACACACACACACACACACACATACACACACACACAGCCTCTCTATTATCATCAGTGTGTCTGCTTCCAATTACAAAGGTTTGCACAGAGAGCTCTTGTGTCTGGTTGACTGGTTGTCCGGAAGATAAACAGGTGTATGTATTGGCTATGTATCAAGGTTGGATAAGCCCAGAAAAAAGAGAGAGGGAGAGAGAGAAAGAGTTTGTAAGAGAATGAGGAAAATAGAAAAAGCGACCGAGAAATCGACAAAAAGAAAGACCACCACGCTGGAATCATTGTGCGCTGCAGCGGCGGTGGAAACTCCACAGAGATGTGCCAGCGCACTGTCATCTGTTTTTCTGAAGTCATCTTCTGCTCCATAATGGCATCATTATTAAAAGGCTCCTAGTTAACCTGCCATGCTCTCCAGCACCCCAAGTGGAAATTAATGTTAGTCACCCCTGTTCCCTTGGACCGTCGCAGCCACAGCAGTGATATCCAGAACACTCTCTCCTTAAGGACCAATTACCAGACAGGCAGAGAACAAGATGCCGGCATAACCCACATAATGCCGCCTAATAGACTGATTGTAGGTCAGGTTGCTTGACCACTTTTGAGCGTATGTGTGTGTGCGCATGTTGGATGTTGTGAAAGAAAGGGTGAGAGTGAAAGACGTAGAGGGAGAACGCAGAGATAAAGACAGGGAGTTAAAGGAAATCGGTTCTCATCAGAGCTTTGACTAGCGGCAGAGCTTCCTACCTGCCTGTTATTACACCGCCTGATATTACTGGCCCAGTAATGCAGCAGCTAATTTAGTCCTGTCATTTTAAAATAGTCCAGCATTAGTCAGACGAAAGCCGCGCTGCCCTCCATCAGAGCGCCCCCTCATTGACTGCTGCGTTGCATACGAGCTCCTATTCAAATAGCTGTCATCTCCCACACAGCAGACTGACAGACCACTGGATGTCTGCCACCTCTGGAGCAATGGGCCTTTTCCTCAGCAAACCCCTGTCAACTTAACACACACACACTTGTAAGCACACAAAACACATATATAGACATCCATATGGGTTCCACACACACACCTCCATCTTCAGCCCTGTGCTCAGACAGCAACCCCCACAAGGACACCCTGTCAAAACCTCTTCCTTTTCACTTCCTGTCTCCATGTGCTGTGGGGGCTTTGAAATCTGTTTCTTTTTCAGTTTTTTTTTTTTCTTGGTCTTGTTTTTTTTTTTTTTTTTTTCTCCATCGAACACAGATTTAGGTTTTTTTCTTCCCCCTTCTATCCCACAATGCCTTTTGTTCACCCTTTCTGTTAACATGTGTCAGGCTGGGCAGCCTTGACATTTTCCAATGTGTTTTTGTGCAAAGAAATCAGGATGCAGTTTCATGGGGCAGGGCTTTGTATCTTTCACCACCTACCTCCATGAGGTTGATATTTTCTGAATCATAAATTCCAAAATAGAGTCAGATTTTAGATTTTACGCCCAGCCACACACACACACACACACCCGGCTGAATATATGCGTGCATATGAGTAAGTCTTTTCATCTCTTTGTGAATCCTGTTGTTCTGTGAGTGTGTGTCAAATGCTCCAATATCAAGATTACATAAATTCAACTGACATTTGAGTACCCACATATTTATTTGTATTGTGCACAGAAGTGTCCCGCTGACTCAGACCGATTCCCTTTTATTTTTCAGATCTTTGCCAGGAAAGCTGCCTCGAAATGTCGACGGAGAGCTGCAAGGCAGGAGATGACTTCATAGTTGCATTGTTCAACCTCTTCAGTTGCCTAAACAACGTTCCCAAGGCCTTGACTCAGGCCCTTCAACCGTACCTGGAAAGGGCGCAAATATGGGACCATCTGTACACACTGGCAGGTAAACTATCAATCAGCTGCTGTGTAATGTTTTCTGTTCAGGGTCATTTCTGCAAAGTGGAAGCTGTAGCACTGTTGTATACTGTGGTGGGCACTCCCTGTTTTTGCTTTAGTACAACAACTTTCATGTCATTTTTTTTATGTTTTCATCGCTCATTAGCTTAGCGCTTTTTGACTTACAACGCATGACAATGTGCTAATTATCAATTCCATGCAACTAAATGAAGCAATAGCAAAACACGGAGACAGTGCCGTTCTAATTTCATGTTAAATTGGAAAACTGATCGTTAAATCTATCACTTCCAGCCACAACTGTTTCATGCTAGCACAGCAAGAAGTGAATGCAAGTACCTAGTAAAGAGAGTAAACCAAATTTTGTTAAAAAGTATTGGATGTGTTGCTAAGTACAAGATTGAAGCCGACCGCAAACAATATTTAAGAGCCAGTTTTGACAGTGCATGCATGTGGGCTAAAGCATGACTTTAATATGCTGCAGAGACTGAAGCTACTCCCCAACTCTTCCTTTCTTTCTGCCTCTTTCTGGTTCATGCTTTGATACAGAGCTTAATCAGAACTCCTGTGGAGTGTGGAGCTCTTTTTGGTGGTGATTTTCATATCCTGGGTGAGTGGTAATTATTGTAGCATAAATTAGGGTGATTGGAGAAGAGTATTTGGATGGAGACGGAGCAAGGGAGGGGTCGACAGAGGGAAAAGAACGAAGAAGAGATAGAGTGAGCCAGAGAGAAATTCTCAATGTCATCCAATCATCATTTATCCTCACAGGGTAATTAGTTTAATTATTGGACTGTGCCAAATCTTTGTATTATAATTTTGGTTACAGGATACCCCCAGTGCCCTCATTTCTATTTAAACTGTTCACTGAGTTAACTTTCATAGATTACACAGAGAGTTTGCTATTTCTCTACTTACACCGATGTTTCATCACACAGTAGCAGGTTGTTTCTGATCAATACGCCGGTCAATACAGTAGCGGGCGGTATAAAGTCTGAGAACTGTGTGACTTTGAAAAATAGGTCTAGGTCTCACCTGCTGCAGAGTGCCTCTCCTTTGAAAAGCTATATCATTTTCTGTTCCGCTCTCCTCTTTTTCCGCGGGTCCGAGGTCACACATTTGTTAGGTGTCCCTGGAGATTTCAGTGCACTTCCACTGCCGTCACAGTACTTTATCTCTTCATTGTAGCCTTTGGTTTTTACTGCCGACGCTGTAGGAAGTTTATTGGTGCCATACAACTTCATGCTGTAGCTGCTCCGCTATCAATATTAGCCGTGTATGAAAGGGCAGAGCAACGAAAGACGTAGTGTACCCGAAGAAGGTGGTAAGATTTCTACTGTCGGGCCACCGTCGACGGAGAACATCTGACTTTAACTTGACATTACCTGCTTTTAGTGTCGATATTTTGACAGAACACCTCGGCGCTCTGTGAGCGAGCGAGCTAACATGTCTCTGTACTCTCCTATTGTTGGAAAAGTGGAGTCATTTCTGACAAGAAGTGAGTGTGCTATAATGACTAAGGGGCTATTTCTTGTTTGAAAAGCCAAATTGCACATGTCCATGTCTGTAGTAAAAAATATGGCCACTGTATTTTGGTAGCAGTCAAAAATGTAATCTACAAGTCCAATCCTGTTATGATTTTAGAAAAAGAACAAGAAATAAAACAGTATTGTAACAGAGTTAAATTAAATGCTCATGCACACAGTTGCATTCCTGCATACAGTCCTTTGATCTACAATGGAAGACTTTTTCTGTATAGCCTTGTATTTTTATATTAAGCAACAACTGAGTTTTTACTCACAGTAGCAATGTGTCTGCTTATCATATCCAGTTGGACATCATTTCCTTTCACAGTGAATTTGCATTCCTTCTCCAGAGTGACTTGTCACTCTTGCTGAGTTTGTGGTCTCAAATAAACACATGCACCATTTGCAAGACGCATCCACAAAAACTCCGCTGCATCACACTGCTTTTATAAGTCCATTGAGGCACAAAACTGGTCAGCCTCAGCTGTTTGCTGTTAGTTTTTCAAATTAAGTCTTTAAAGTCAG
This sequence comes from Acanthurus tractus, assembly GCA_029783725.1. Classification (NCBI taxonomy): domain Eukaryota; kingdom Metazoa; phylum Chordata; class Actinopteri; order Acanthuriformes; family Acanthuridae; genus Acanthurus; species Acanthurus tractus. Next base: position 19,224,892 of record JAQNCA010000027.1, on the reverse strand, counting down.
TGATAGAATAAGTGAGGCCTTCACCTTTCTTTACCTGCAGCATTCATTCATTCACTGTTTTTGTCAGACACAACGCGGACGGTACCGGCAGTGATCAGCTGTGTCCGGGCGATAGTCACCAAGTCTACAAAAAGCCTCCTGGCACATCTGGTCTCCATGGTGATGGGTTGGCAGGCCGCAGAGGAGCCCAGTGGAGCCTCGTTCAAGCGGAGTGCACCAGAGAGCGTCCTCGCGAAAATACCGAAAGAGTGGAACTACGCACAGCAGGACGCGAGCGGGAAGGAAACTGCCAGTAAGAGCACACATGTACTGACCGATACATTGTCAGGTCAAATTCTCACGGATGTTTTCCCAATACTAACAACTCTTTCTTGTCTTTTCTTTTCTTGTTTTCTTTTCTTTCTTTTCCAGCTGTCGTATCCTTAACTATTAAAACCCTGTCCTTCATTTTCACCAACCTGCCCTTGGCCGTAGCATCCGTGCCTCTCCCCGTTCGATATCTCTTCCAAGTGGCAGAGAAGCAGCTCTCCCAGCATTCCAGGCAGCTGCGCTTAGTGGGTTTATTACTCTGGGCCCTGCTGGGCTGTCTGATCCAGGGGCTGGAGGACCCACACACACTCGAACAGATCAGTGGTCTGGCTCTGGGCCGTGGGGCAAAGGAGCCCCTGTCCCTGCTGGCTGAGTGCCTACAGGCTGCTATTGGCATTCAACAGAAGGTAAGAGCCGAGATTAATGGCAAAACAATAATATTAATAATAATAAGTAGGGATTTTTTTACAGTTTAATTTCGAGTAGAGCATTACACTGAGCTGTAGTGGCGTCACTTGTTAAAGGCAAGCTTAAACTATACATCCATGAGTGTATGTGTTTTAAAACCATGATGCCATCATTTAATCATATTTACGGTTGATTTAATGTGTGCCATCAAATCAACCGTCAACCATCTGACTTTTACTCATATTCTTAATGGCGTGCTGTATGTCTGACAGGGTGTTCCCAAACCCACAATGCACAAAGTGCTGCAGGCTCTGGAGGAGAAAAGACCCAAGTGGACAAGCATGCAGCTGCAGAAAGCCCGAAAGCTCTGCTCAGACAGGTGAGAGGTCGGCTGCAGCTGAGAGGTCAAAATGGGCAGCGTCAGGTGATAATGATGCAGGTTATTCAGTTTATAATAATATTGTCATGCATTTCGAAAAGTGCCATATTTGAGTTATCGATCATTAATCTCAGTTGGTATTGATTATTCATGTGCACTAAAAACAACAAATGAGGCGTCATTTTGTTCTGATTGTTTTTATTGTAAAAATGATCTAATTTAAAAGAAATTTCCCAGTTTTTTTATTGTAGTGATTTATCAGGAGTCTGATCTGAGGTCAGGGGCTAATAGTCTGATGAGGGAGGAGGGTCAAACAGATTAAACTGACTTATAATACATTCAGCTGCTTGACATTCAATATAGATGCCAAAAAACAAACCCAATAAAAAAAAAGAATGTAGCTTAGATATGCTTTTTTTTAATTTAGCATTCAAATTCTGATGTATTGTATCATCCGCATCGTTTTTCTTTATGAGCGAGATCAATGAATCTCAGATGTGTCTGTTGTGGTAAATGATGGACATGGCGTCTGACTGAGCGGACTGCAGGCTGGAATGATGGGAAAGCAGCTTTCACTTTGGGCTGATCCGTGACCTTTGGCTCGACGTTTTGTAGCTCATTCCCAGAAAATGCGCCTCTGGTCACTCACTTCATCATAACAAACTCTGGACGCATCCATCCTCATATAGAGGTGATTCAGTGCCATAACACAGCATGTACAATAAAAAAAAAAAAACTAAGCAAAAAAAAAACTCAGCAGATTAAAATAAATAAAAACACTGAGTGGATTACGGCCAGTTTCTAGGAAATGCTGTCTGTTTTCTGTGACAGGAAGAAGAGACGAGACGGGCGGAGGAAAAAAAAAAAGGAGAGGAGACAGGGTGATGGAGGGGTGGAGGGGGGGGGTTGAGTGGAAAAGTGAAAGAAGAGTGATTATGTATCACCTGTCGGAGGCATTCAGTGGAATCATTACTATTCATTAAACTAACCTTCACAGGGAAGTGACGCCTGGCTTGTAAACAATCAGAATACAGTGTCAGAAAGAGAGAGACAGAGAGGGAGAGAGACAGAGAGAGGGAGAGAGAGAGAGAGAGGGAGAGAGAGATAGAGGAAGAGAGTGGTGGATGCATTGACTCCATGAACGACTGGCATTCCACTCACTGGCTTCACGCTCACACACAAGAGGAGAGAGGAGATAAAGTAAACCTCTCAAAAACGAACATTTGCCCCCTTATGAGGACTCCCACCTGCTTTTTCCTCATCCCACTTTCCTCCTTCCTCCTTTCCCAACTGTACAGGCCCCCCCACCACCACCCCCCACGCCACCCACCTTGTCTTTGCAAAGTAATTTGTAGAGGAGAAGATTATTGTTCTCCATCATGGTGACCCTGGCTGGGCTGACGGGATGCATACACAGATGAAGATGAATGCAGTTATTCCTTGGTGGAGGTCTGCCTCTTTCAGGGCACATTGGCCCTAATGACATGATTGATAGGCTGTCCCAAATCCGGAGGGGCCCTCATTAATCACCCCGCTGACTGAATCCAATCATCTGCTTCACCTGCACAGTGATGGACAGGAAAGGATACAGCGCAGGTGCTGACACGGGTGCACAGCCACCGCCGCCGACAACACCGCCGTCGGGCCGCCAGGCAAAAGAATGAGGGGGATGTACATGGACGAGAGGGGACTCCTCTTCCTTTGCCACTCTCAATGTCAAGCAGCCAATGGCTGGCTGACAGGCGACACCGCTTCTGCCACCTTATAATTACAAAGGGGAAGAGAGAGAGAGGGAGAACAATGACAGGAAGTGTATGTGAAGGAGACGGTTTGATGGACGGTAGTGTGATATCCATCCATACAGGAAGGGCAGGAAAATGATGCGGGTGTCTGCCGCGGCTGGAGACCGTACATGCATGAGGACCTTGACACACAATTACACACACACACACTTACATGCCAAAGAACACGCACACCAATCATTTTTAGTGCACCAGCATCCTTCGGTCAGAATCCCCGTATGTATCTCATGAATGTGTAATGAAAACGGTGAAAACAGTGAAAGTTATTTTGTTGTCTGGGTTTTTTTTTTTTTTTATTTATCTCTCTTTTTCAGCAACATTAGATTCGACCAAACTACTTTGTTTTCAGAGGAGGCAAAGATGTTTCTTTCCCGGCCGAGACTTTTCAGTTCATTTGTCCTTTGGAGTGAATGTTTTTTTTTTTTTTTTTTGAGAAAACTGAAAAATCATTCGTTCTAAACTCCAGAGTTGTTTTGCAGTTTATTTTCTTGTGTATTGTTTGTTCCAGATTTTTATCACAAAATTCGTCTCTAAATTAGAAAATCTTTCCTCAGCCAGAGGTGAGAGATTCAGATACAAGCTGACGCCCTCCCTCTTCCTGTTTCCTCTCCTTTCTTCTTTGCCCCGCTCTCTGTTTTTTTTTTTTTTTTTTTCTTCTTCTGTCTCACCATTTTTCTCTCCCGTCTCTCTCTGTTTCGCTCTCAGTGTATTTGAGCGAGAAAGGGAGAGCGGAGTCTCTGCGGCTGAACTGACTGAGCAGAAAATAAGCCTGATGCTGCTGGAGGTCTGCCACAAAGCAGGTGGCAGCGACTACCTGAGGCAGATCTATCACATCATCCAAGGCAATGAGGTAGGGAAGCACTCCCTCTCCCCAGCAATTAGGTGGCTGCTGGCCTGAGGCCGCAGGCTGTTCAGGAGGGAGGGGGGGGGCGGGGGGCGGGAGGGCTGCTGCTTGTGTGGCAGCCTGCTTGTTCTGATCTTCTGTTGTTCAGGTGACCTCAGTGGTGAAAAACCTGCAGTGACTCCCCGCGTTGTGAGCTCGCCACATGTAGAGCAGAGGGAGAGCCGCGCCGAGTCGTCACTTTCGCTACGAGTCTCTTCAGAGGAGATCGAAGCGGGAGAGAGCAGAGATTCTTTTTCTTTTTCTTTTTTTTGTAACTTGAGTGAAAGTTGTTTCAGCTAAATTCACATCAGAGGAGAAAAAAAAAAGGTTTGGGAAATGAAATGCGGCAAATTTCTAGAAAGTGCCAAAGATAGCTGGAGTAAATGTACAAAGAATCTGAGAGAGTTAATAATATTTTCTCTGAAACACACTCTGCTGGTAAAACAAGTGCTTTGAAAAGTAAATAAAAGGTGTCATGCACAGAAATTCAAGTAACATAAACTCATAACATCACACCTCTTCAGGCAGACCTGTTGGAAAACAACAAACTAAAATCTTCCCAAACTTAAGTTAAACAGATTTAAATCCCACAAACAGACTTCTGCAACTGTATATGTGACAGACACCAACACACACACACACCTCTACACACTATATCACTTTAGCCTATGGAGTGTGTTCTTACTACAGTGGCTCTTCTAAGGGGGGGGGGTTACTGTAGACAGTCTGTCAGCATGAAATAAGACAAATATCAGCATTGTGCACATTATGCTGCTGCTGTTGAGCACAACTTTGAGCTGTTGTGTGTCCATGAACAGCTGTAACTCTGCATAGCAGTTTAACAGAATGTAATAGAGTACTCTAACTCCTGCTGGCAGCTCAGGTATCTGCCCCCCCCTACCCCACCCAACCACCCATCCAAGGTCAAGGCAAGAGCGTGCAGGTCAGGGACAGACCGGGCTGGTGTCGAGGTGGAGGGATGGGAGGTTCGGAGGCCATGTCAAGCTGACGGATGGGAATGTGGTGAATTCACACCAGGATGCCCATGTACACACACACACACACACACACCCTCCCACACCCACACACACATGGTTAACACACTCACAGAGACATACACAAACTTATTACTTTCCTTGCAGGACGGAAACAAAAGTAGAAAGTGTGCTGTTGTCCTGAAAACCCATCAGTTTCTGTTTTTCCATATCTGGTCATATCTACATTTGTTCCGTGTTTTTCATTACTCTGCTTCTGAACGGCTCTGATTAATTATACGTTCGAGGGGCTGATCAATTAGGGAATATGTGGATGGGGACCAGCCTGCGTATTGCTATGCTTGTCTGGAAAAAAAGTGCAGTCGAAAAACTGTCTGAACTTGATTACTTTATGCTTTTGGTTGATCAAACTGGACGTGAGCGTAAAACAAACGGTCCGAAATTCATTATGATTATCACAAGTGAGAAATTAATATTGCAAAAGCAAAAAAAAAAAAAATGCTACAAATGTCAGTTTGCTGTATGCTGTACGTATGCTCTGCTGCTATCTCCGCTTCAGGAAGTTTAATTTACTTGTGAATAACTTTTTGGCCTCTCTCTGCCCGTCTGGCTCGTCAACCTTTGTCTTTAACAGAATATTTTCCATCGGTCCGTCAGTCAGAACATGTTTTTTCAGCACTTCTCCCTCATGTCTCGCTCGTGTTTTTACCGTCTCTCCTCTTCCATCTCGTCCACAGGAATTATTGATGTATAAACTAAGTGGAAGCACAAACTCACCCTGTGATCCTCCTCCCTCGGTGAACTTTGACCTCGGCTCTGAGAGTCATACGGACACTGCGAGCTTCAACCCCGTGCACCAGTTTGAGCACCTTGGCAGGAAGAAGCTGGCTCAGGTTTGGCAAGCTTTTTTTTTTTTTTTTTTTTGTGCGCAGTTTATTTTGGTAGTAAATCATGTATTTTTAATTTATTCCAGCTCAACAAAATGCCTTTGATATTCTAATGATTATTGGAGCTTCCTGGTGTCTTCAGACTGTGCGCTGTGTGGGTGTGCGCTTGTGATGTGCAGGATGGAGTCATAACTTTCTCCCAAGGCCAGAAGCTTAATGTTGAAGGTTAGGAACTGTTTAAGTCCCCGGTGAACTGGATACTGTGGCAAATCTCTGAAGTCGTCAGGTCTTTTCTTTTTTTTGGGGGGGGGGTGTGTGGGGGGGGCTCAGCTTTCCTATTCTCCATAGGTCGCTGCCTTTTCTAGGTAGGAGTTAGGCTGACAGGAAGAAAAGGATGCTGAAAAGGTGAAAAGATGAATGAAGTTCCCTGTTTCATAAAAAAAAAAAGAGTAATGTTAAAGGAGAGCGGAGTCTTAAAGTGCACTTCTTTGGGCCTTTGAACCCTCTTACCCCATCTTATCCCCAGGAGTGCCACCATGACGCTCAGTTAATTGTTAGATTTCTTTTTTCTCTTCATAAAGGGGATAAGTTGCTACAGGTAGTTTTAGTTCAATGTTAGAGTTTTTCAGCTTTCCTCCCTCATTTCCCTCCTACTATCGAGGGAAATACTGCTGATATCACACGAAAACAATCAACAAAGGATGGTTTTTTTGGTTTTTTTTCAAGACAGGCTTGTGTGTCTTTTTCAGTTTTTAAAAAAAAGGATTAGATGTATTTATACATTTGTGATCCCCTTGTAATGTAGCTGTATTGCCTCTATTGTTTTTTTTTCTTTTTTTTTGCTTCACGTTTTAATCCTAAAACCTGTTTTCGGCTTATCACAGGAGGCTGCATAGCTTTGCATAGAAACACCCTATTAAGAGAATGATTAAAATGCCTTCTCCGCTTCAGGTGCCTGTGTTGTTTGTCAAATAAAATGGAGGGAGGAGGAAAAAAGTTACATCCATCAATCACCTATGAGGAAGGAGCAGAGAAGGGATGGATGTATGGAGGGAACGAGTAGAGTTCTCCTCCTTTTGTCAATAAAACTCAGCCTGGAGTTAAGAGTGACATTTTGGCAATCAAAGCAATCTGATTTTTATTTGCTTTCCCAATATGGCGCTAGTGCCAAGTGTGTTTGTGTGTGTGTGTGTGTGTGCCTGTGGGGGTGTGTTAAAGAAAAAGAGAGTGAGAGCAAGAGATTTGGAGGGGGGGGGGGGGGTGTTTTTGGCGGGGTGCCATTGAAGATGGTAAGAAAAAAAAAAAAAGCAGTGCAGTCAGAAGAGTAACGACTCCCTCCCAAAATTGATTTATCTTTCTATAAATGATGGCTACATCCCCCCAAATGGATTTATAAATTAATTGCTGTCTTATTGGAATAAAAACCTTCTTGTGCGGACATGATTGATCGCCTGGTGTCGGTAGTCTGCGCTGGGGACCCCCCCCCCTCCTCCTTTGTTAGTGGGTCCCAGCTGGAGCGGTAATGCACTGATGGTATTAACCCTGATTAATAACTAACAATACGCTCTCCTCATACATCAACAGAGTGCCGTGGTGGACTGGGCATGGGACTGGCCGAGGCTGCTGCCAGCCTATCAGGGCATGAGTCAGGTCACCTTCAAAACGCTGCTGGCCAACAGGTAAAAACAGTCATTTCACTTGTTACACGTGTTCATCGACAGCGGCGCGCGAGCGGTGTGTGCGAGCATTGCGGATGCGGGTGTGTGCGTCTTTTTTCGTGTCTTCATGTTTTTATCTCACAGGTTGTTTATTTTTCATGAGCAGTCTTTTTTTTTCCCATGAAATGAAAGCTGGCTCTGCAGAGGTGCGTGCTGCATCAGTTGTGTCTTTACCTGCACGAAATGAGGCGTTCACTTGGGGAAGTGAACTCCCAGGGCAAGTTTCTCTCCACATTCAAATTCCCTCTTGACTTGACTTGGGCGTAAGTTTTCAGTCATTAGGGATCATATAACCCGGCTGCTCCTCGTCACAGGTTCAAACTTCCACTTTGTTCAAAGGCCAAAGGCTCCTGCGGCTTCCACAACGGAGGCTGAGCTCTTTGGGAAAGGATGCTGGAGTATATAACAAGCCGTGTGTGTTGAAAGTCCTGGAATCCCGCTTTTGTTAATGCACATGTGAGACTGATCGTTTGCACAGACCGGATGTTTGCAGATTTGGGTAAATCGACTCGTGTGTCTGCTCTTTGGGTTTGTTTGTGGCCTTAAAAATGACCAGAAAGGTAGTTAGAGATGAAAAAAAACGGTGCTTAGCTCAGATCTTGGTGTCACCTGATTGAAGAGTTTTTCTCCCAAGTCCACCTCTCCCGTCCCATCCTCCACCCCCCCTCCACCCCCACCCCCACCTCCTCTTCTCATGCTCTTGCTCTCCAACGGGCATAAATATTTATGCAGGTAGGTGACACATATTAGATGGCAATACTTCAGGCTGTTCCCTGTTCTCCATTCACAGCTGTCACGCTGCCAGCTATCAGGGAGCCATGGGGGCTACTGCACCTTGTCTCCACGCCTACGCCCAATCCATTCTAAATCACCGCCTTTGTAACACACACACACCTTTCTAACAAAGGGCAAGCTCTGCATCTGCCAAGGACACAGGTCTAATAAGGGTGAAGTACGCAGCTCTGTGCTGTGCTGTGACGAGCTTTGTCGCCTTCATGCCTCTACACCCTCTTCCCACACACACACACACACACACACACACACACACACACACACACACACCATTCTTCCCTCCCTTATATGCTGCTTTGTTGCATTGTAAAACAGATACTGTCATTGCTTGACTGAGCCAAATTAGTGTCGGGGCATTCATGAATAGAAAATGAATGAAGTGGATATGAAGTGAGATAGGAAGAGAGGAGAGAGAAAAAAAAAAGAGAGATTGGACTTGCGGTTTGAGTGACACGGAGAGAGAGAGAGAGAGAGAGAGAGAGAGAGAGAGGAGTCAATACTGACGAGGCACCAAAATGTATAAGAAGGATGGGAGCGGGAGGGGGAGGGGGGGTAAAGGTTATATAATTCACCCTAATCTCACAGTATCAAAGTGTCTGAGATTCTGCCATTTGCCTCATTAGCCTCCTCTTTGTTGGGCCAGAGGAGCAGATTTCATGGAGGATTTGGAGAATGGCTTTGGTTCTGCCTGCTTTGGTTCTGACGCTCGCACAGAGCAGGAAGTTAGTTTCACGGCTGGCGACATGTAAGCTGTCAAAGTTTTCGCCTCAGATCCATCTGCGACTCAAAAATATCTCTCAAGCTATAGAAGACCATTCGCGGGATAAGCGCACTGATGTCGGATCCACTGATCCATTTGTTAGTGCAGATAAGGATAATGCTTTCCCCCGCGTACCAGCAGACTGAAGTGCCCTCGGCTGTTTTCACTGAGGCTTCACAACAATTACTCTTTTACCACACCTCCAGTCGCCGGACAAAACCACAGGATATAATCTTACACACTTGACAATATTAATAGTAATGAAGCTGTCTCATACTGTACAGAAACACCCATCACTTTGACCTTGTGAGGTTCCCTAGTTTCTATCTTATAAGTTTTAGTCTCCTTGAATGACTTCCCCTCCCTGTATACAGCCAATATTTTTTCCCCCCCCGCTCCCCAGACTGTGTGAGTTAGCGGTGTGGCCCATTGGCCTCCTATATATTGTTACAGTGGCAGGACAGTTATTGTGCCCAGGGTTTATATCACATTCTAATGGAGCAAGGCTATGAGTTAAGGGCGGTGGGCTTTTACACCGGGGCTGTTAAATCACTGTTCAGATGACTTCATTAGCAGAGCAGGACACATGCTGAGACACTTACGCCTGCACACACATAAATACACACACACACACACACACACATACACACACATACATACACTTCCACCCAGCTACCTTGACGGTGTAACATCGGGGCCAGACAGGAGGGAGAGTGGATTTATACAGGTGTGTGTGTCCTTCTTTGTCACCTGTCACTTCAGCTCCCTCCGTGCGATGGCTCATCCATCATCTGCAGATTGAGCTTTTCAGCAGAAACCAGACTGATTAATACCACCCCAGGACCCCCCAGGGTTGACTGGCTGACCTGGCTTCCTGGCAGCCTGGTAATTTGAATGCATAGATGGGTCACTTGCGGTCTGGCTAATATTTTAGCCCGCTTGTTCGCTGGTCATTGTAATTTGCTTGTTACTGGTAAACTTAACAGGTAAAGACTAGTTGGTTTGATGGATGTAGGCGGCGGTAAAAAGTGGAATACTGTAGGTGGATTAATGGAAGGCTGAAGGGTATTATGACTGCATGGCTAAAGCCACCCATTTATATTTTTCACCCACCTATTCCTTATTAAATCCCTAGCAGCTTAAAAGCAAGGTTCCTTTTTTTCCGAAATGCCAAAATCAATGACATTACATACCGAGGTTAAATACGCACTTGACGCTTCACCTCGAACAAATTGCTCACCAAGGATTTTTGTTAATTGTCATGATCCACTGACTGAACTGTGTCCAGCCCACCTCGCTCTGTGTCCTCAAGTTATGAGCCGTTCTTTGTTACAGAGGCACGAAGTCAGAGTACAAAATGTTTCACCTGATACTGAATAGTTTCTTCTCATCTTTGAACGATAACTTATTCGCTTTGTCCTTGGTCCATCCTCTTTTCTTAAGGGAATGACTTTGTCGCTGTCGCTTTTAAAAAGAGTCAAAAGCAACAGAGTCTTTGTGTTGGATGGAATTAAAGGAAGCAGCAATGACCCTCCTCTTCCTTATTTTTCACTCTCATTGTGATACAAGGCCTGTACGAACTCCGGTCTTCTCTTCATTTTTTGTTCTTCCATCTAAGAAAAAAAATTCCAACTAATCCCTAAAAAACAGCGTTGGAGTATTGCTACAGGCTAAAGTCACATCTAACTGTCAGCTGCCAAGGTGACTTTTTTTGAGATGAGATTTTTAGATGCATTTCCTTGTGTCTGTATGTCAGAGAAGGTCCTCTGACCTGGTTGATAAGAGGTAGCCAAGTATGAGAGATGAAGCTCCTTGTGTCACAGGGCAGGTCCTCCACTCCATCATAAGGACCTAATATCATCCAAGGACATTCATGCTTACATCTACGACACTGGTCCACTGATCCAGGAACTGTGTCCTAAAACCAGCAAGACTTCATGCGCTGGCTAACAGTATTTTAAAAAACCGGGTTATTTTCAAGAGTCATGGTTCACTTGCATAGTAAGAAATGTTGGATCAGGCTTCCACAAACATAAAAGATGTATCTAACAACCAACTAATAAAATATGCCGTAAAAAAAGACAAAAACATACACATATGTTAAATACATAACAACCTTTGGTGCAGAAAAAGAAAAGTATAGAATAAAAAGAGGGAATCTTCTGTGTAAGCAGTCGTTTTCATGATTTTATTCCACACATTGACAGTAAAGGAGTAAAGCATTGACCCACAAATTTAGGAGCCTTATATGGTTAGCTTCACTGTAACTACTGAACACTAAAGCATTTACTCTGCATTGTCTCATTGTTGCTGTTACCCTCAGGTCCATAACAATAGCAGTTTGTGGAAAAATGCCAGTATGTGGCATTCTCTTGCTTGAGCGGCTCCTTAAATTGCGGCGATAGACGCTTGTGCTTTCAGGAAGTGGGCAATCGCCATCTGTTCCCGGGCTCTGCCATATGGCAGGCCTTTTTCTCAGGGAATAAAATAAAAACAAATATGTCAGAATGTTCGTCTTCCTCCACGGACGCTGATCAACCTGGGGAGAAGCTGGATCTCCGTGTGTCTGGATTAATGGTCTTACTTTTCGCTTCAGGGAATGAGGGTGTGTGTGCTTGTGTATGCGTGTGTGTGTGTGTGTGTGTGTGTGTGCGCGCAAGCCTGTGTGAGGATATGCACACGCTAATGCACATTTATGTACCTGGAAGTATTTCTGCAATCATTTATCTGACTTAAAGGGCGATGCCACTGTACCATTTTGAGCAGTCGGTCGCAGCCCGGTCTTGGAAGCATTAAACAACACAGGAGAACAGAGCTTCAAGGTTAGCCAGAGTGACATTTCATGGCTGCCGCTGCCAAAGAAACAAGAAGAAACGCTCTCAAGCCATCATCAGACTCTCCGTCTTGCGAGGCCAGAAATTCAAAAGACTTGTCACTTTTGAAAATCAGGAGAGTGTGATGTGTCATTGAGGAAGGGCTTCTTTCTTCTCTCGTCGATCCCCTTGTGTGTGTCCCCTCCGCTGACTGACAGCTAGGGATGGGAGTTTGTGTTGGTGGAGACAGAATACATCTTTTGTCTGCTTGGTTATACATGGTGTGTTTTGTCTTCCCTACCCCTGGACAGCGCTGACACATTGAGGTTTTCATTAGCCGTAAGCAGGTGGCGAAGGAGAGCGACGAGCTCGTGCGCACGAGTCTGCCTCCGTGCCTGTCTGTCTGTCTGTCTGTCTGTCTGTGTGTGTGTGTGTGTGTGTGTGTGTACACTTCTGCACCTGCACCAACTTGTATACTGTACGCGTATCATGGGGGGCGTACATGTGTCTGCCTGCATGTGTGTGAATGTTCACCCCTTATATTTCAGTGTGTGTGTGTGTGTGTGTGTGATATTTGGAGGTTTGCTCCAAAGGCGAATAAATCAGTGATGCCTGGGATAAGGCCGTGGCCCTTCCTCAAACTGCACAGACAAGCTGAGAGGCTCATTAATCAAACGGCCAGTCACAGATGTGATGGCTTCCACACAAACCGTCAGCAGACTGTGAAAGTCACATCCAACAGAGTCAACTGTCAGCCAGGCAGGCAGGCAGGCAGGCAGGCAGGCAGGCAGGCAGGCCACACTTTTCCTCTCCCCTCCCTCTCTCTCTCTCTCTCTCTCTTTTGCCTCTTTTGTATTTATCTCTCCGTCTCCCTTTACCTCCTCTCACCTCCAGCCTGATGCCACGGTGTGATACATCTGAAATATTTGTCTTGTCCCTCTAAAAACGATCTGGAGGGTCAAGGCAGATCTATCTTCTCAGAGAGCGGTCATGGTCAAATCATTCCAGGGACACGAGACATCAGTCATCACTGCACATCGCTCCGGTCTCTGTGGTTACTGCCGACTGTACTTTGTCCGCACAGTTGAACTATTTCTTTTTTCTCCAACCTTGGCCATTCACGTTCTCGAAACTGAATTAACTGAATTCATTTGATGTGTATTCCTTTAGATGTGTTCGGAGTTAAGTTTGAATGATGGATATAATAGGCAGGTCAATACACACCGCTCACTGCGTCTTGCTCTATATGCTGAGACATAAAGACGTTCCCGCACCTGTAATTTCCGCCGTACGGAGCATTCAGGGGCACATTCGGGAGTGAAATGTGGATGCCTCCTTCATGGAGATGCAGTCACGTAAAAATGAGTTTTCCCATCTCTTTCTGGTTATTATATCACATATCAAATTCAAACCGTTTGACTGCCGCAATCTCCACCCCCAAAGGGTTTGAATTGGTTACAGTTGTTAACAATAGTTACAATAATATCACTATTTACTGACAGAATTATCAGTGCACAGTGCTTATGCCACAAGGCAAGCTTCTCAACAGGATTATCTGGTTATCCCCTGTGCATTGTGAATATTCTGCTGTTTCACCTGACCTCTTTTTCACAAATATTGTGATTTCCGATAATTTTCATAACAGAAATAGCAACCTGCCTAATTCTTCCAACTTCCAACCCTCTGATGCATAAATATTTGGAGAAACTGTGTAACACCAGAGCTAAAATAAAATGCCACTTAATCTACTGTAAAGCCCTCCAAGGATGGAGAGGGAAGGCTTGGATGGAACAGGGACAAAAACAAAGCCACCCGTTCCTGATTAAAAATGGCAAGTCCCAAAGGCTCCTCAAATACACTGGGGCATTGGATGGTACAAATAGCATAGTTTTCTGTTGCTGCTCTCCACACTGCAATAAGAAAAGCTATTCTTTTGTATTTGACAAATGTGGTGGTGGTGGTGGTGGTGGTGGGGGGGGGGAGTAAAGCAGTTCTGTTGTTACGGTGCCAGAATTCGGAGGATGACACCAGTGCAGTTGGAGCCTCTCAGAGCTGAACTACTGTCTTGCGAGATCACTTTTTTTTTTGCGACAGAGACCTTATGAGCAGCTATTGAATCCAGGTTTTTATAAATATGAAATGAGCCATGATTCAGCAACTATATAAGCCTAGTTAACACTTTTTTTTTTTTCTCTTCCCTAACAACAGCCCTATTTTTTTTTTGTTTTGTTTTGTTTTGTTTTGCAGTGTGAAAATCTGAAGCAAAAAAAAAAAAAAACAGAAACTAATGACAGCCCAGCAAGTGGCGTGTTTGACTAATCACGGGTAGGAAGGGTTCATGTTGATGTTGTAAATTGAGATCCCTGTCTATCATCTTCTGTACAGTGTAAACTGAGCTTTGCCAAATTGAAATGAGTGGAAAAATAAAAAATGTGGGCTGTCATTGTTGTGAGCCTTGTACAGTCGAAAAGACGTCAAAACTATCTAAAAAAAAATGAAAAAGCAGTGCAGTATCGCTCTTGTAACTTTCAGGTGTTTTGTCACCACACCTGAGTTTTTGGGCTTTTTGTTGAGACTTCTGCTGAAAATGTTCGTGCATCCACTGGGCATGTGCTTTTTGTCAGCTCTGTCAGCAAAATAATTCCTCATTTTGCCCCTGGAACCAGTTTTGTCAACCAGTTTAGACGGACTGGGACTCGGTTAAAGACATGCTGGACTGTTTGACGCCGTTGCCATGTTTCCTGCTGATTTACTGGGTTGACTTTTTAGCTGACTGCAGCAGTCCACTGTCAAGAGCCAGACTGTGACCGTCTGTTCCAGTCCATCATTGTGTTTTTCCTCCTCTTTTTCCTCACTATTCTCCACCATGTGCTGCCTCATTCAAACTCCCTGGAAGTGACACTGAGCCAGGCTTTTAGGTTTTCTGATATTTTGGATTTTCACATGCGTGTATCGAAGGATTCTACTGTAAGAATCAATGTAAACTGACAAAATATCACTATTGTTTGCTTATTAATACTGCAGTCAAGAAAAGCCGTCCTGCATATATTCGTATCATGTCATACAGTAAAAGTGGCAGTGTTGATTACTGATTATAGGTTAGAACTGGTGCTGGTAGTTTAACATGCACAAACTTGTCAATGTATTTGCAAGTGTGTGTGCTGGTGGTCCACTGTAAAGCAGAGGGGTTAGAGAGATCATGCCCTTGTGAAAAAAGGTAAGAGCTTAATCTTATTTCTGCCAAAAGCCAAAGATCATGGTAATTTATTTTTTTTGCAAGACTTGGAGGTTCTTTGCACTCACTAAGTGTAAAATGCCTGAAACATAATGTCCATGTGTGTGTCATGTGTGTGTGTGTGCGCTGTGTGAAGCTGTGTTACGGTGAGGGTTTGTTTTGGTGGTACATCACGAGGTTGTATCCTGTCGCCAGGCTCATTAGCCCAGCGGCGGCGCCCAGGCTGCCCCAGCCAATCGCTGCTCGCCGCACCGCTCTGCCATTTGCATGTGGTCCAAGAAGAGATAATTAGAGGGATCTCTGCCTGTCACTGTTAATCTGGGACTTAGTGAAGGGCTGTGACGCCGACATACTGATGGACTGACACACATGTCTGCACACACACACACACACACACACACACACATAGTGCGGTGTTGTAACCGTGTACACACACTGACATCTGATACACGTACATGCACAACCGCCAAGAGCAGACACAGTACCTGCACACAACCTGCACACACACACTTTCTGGCACTACACAAACACAACACACGTGCAAACACACCAAAACTGTCATTCATGTTTCTTTTTTCCAAACTCGCTGCTGAATTACAGTCTTTATTAACTTCCTCTGTCTGACATGTGACTAAAAAAAAAAACAAAAAAAAAAACTTGCCTATTTGTTATCTTTTTATCTCTAAGACTGCAGCATATTACACTAAAGTATATCAGAGCCACTTCCCCGTTGGTGTGTGAATGATAGCATGTTGACTCAGTGGCTGTTTACACCAGTTGTACTATGCTGTTGACACAGGTTTTAGATCCCTGTTCAGATAGACTGTGTGCTTGTTGCTTCCCAAACAGCCAGAATGCTCGGTAAGCCTTTTGAACAAGCCCAGCTGTCAGCCCTATATACTTTCTCACACACACACACACACTCAAACACAAACACATGCACACATCCGCACGCATGCATCCAAACGAACGTAGATGCACAAAACGCACTCGCACATTGCTGAT
>JAQNCA010000027.1:19062230-19078196 GCA_029783725.1 Acanthurus tractus | reverse complement strand
CCCCCCCGCCCCCCGCCCCCCCCCCCCCCCCCCCCCCCCCCCCCCCCCCCCCCCCCCCCCCCCCCCCCCCCCCCCCCACTCTCTTAGCACTTTGCCATATAGAAGTTTGGGAGTTCACTTTACTTTGAATTTTAGCAGTAATCCAGTTAGCTATTTTCTGTCAGCCAAGCGGAGGAATGGCAGGAACAAAAGGCACATTCATGGGCTTAAGAAGCTTCCAAAGAGTTCACCCAAGGCTGGCTGGCTGGGATTAGGCCAGCAGGCCCTGGAAAGAAGAAGAAGAAGGGGAAAAAAAAGAGCAAAGGGGACAAAAAACAGAGCTTCGCCGTTCTTTAAGCACCACTTATTTTTATAAATGACTGGAATACTTTTCTCTCTTCTTTTTTTAGTTTTTAAACGCTTTTCCTTTCAGCATCTCACGTTGTACATATCTTATATGCTCAGACAGAGATAGACGGAGGGGCCCTCTCTTTCGGTAGCATTTTGAAGTTAGCAGATTGAACTATTCCTTCTGTTCTTTTTCCTCCTCACTATATTCAGCTTCAGTGCAACTTCAAGAATTAGAGATCTGTATGATTGACACCTGTGGACGTCAAATGCTTTCACTATGGCATCTCTGCTTTTCTCTGCTCGCACTAATCTGGCACAGTCATGCAACAATAGAGGAAAAATATCAGGGCTGTTTATTTCCACTAAAGGCATTGTTTAGTTTTTATTGTATGAAGCCATTTTTGTTGTTTTTTTTTTGTTTTGTTTTGTATATCAAACCTTTAGTTCCTCTGTCTTCAGTGCAGATGCAGGACTCTTCAAAGTGTTTTGGTCTCTGATTTACTCTGATGTTACGCAGACAGGGGGTCTAGTACTTTCACATTACTGATCTGTCTGTTGTGGCTTGTACAGTGTGTGTGTGTGTGTGTGTGTGAGTCTCCTAAAGGAAGGAGCATCTATTATTTAGGTCCTGTTTCTCCAAGAGCTATTATTCCCAGCTGCAGCTGTCCACAGGGGCCGGCTGAGATCTCTGTCCTTGTATGTGTTTAGCAGATGATGTCCCGTGTTCACACTGTGCTACAAAACGTCCGGAGGATTCGGTACCATACATGTACACACACCTACACACACCTACACACACGTACACGGAAACTTGATTATGAACATTTAGACACGAACACACGAGCTGACACGCTGGTAATAGCATTCGACATGGTGCTACAGTGTTTCTCTATGGGCCTTGATTTTTTGCTCTTTGTCACCTTCACCCCTTTGCCCCAATCTGTGGCCCACAAGCAATTATACAGACAGGGTTTATTCGACCTTTGACTCGTGGCCGTGCAAAGAAGTAAGGCTCAGCATATCCAAGGACAGGTAGGGACTTGATTAACCTCTGAACCCGGTCAGAGGAGAGGTCAATGAACGGGGCTGCAGGGCAGCTCACCTGCTTGCTGCAGAGAGCAAATTGGCTAGATGCCATCTTTGTATTTTGGTGTGTGTTTCTTTTGTCAGTGTAATAAAGAAAAGAAGCTTCGACCTTTGCGCATGTGTATCTGTGTTTATGAGCTACGTTTCCGTGTACCGTACAAGCTAACTGCGGTCTGCGGCGTGTTTTAAACTTCTGCTTTATCCTCTCCTGCTTGAATTTAGTGTCAAGGTGTAAAAAAAAAAAAAGTTTTAAAGGGGAGTGAGTCTTTCAGATTTTGCGCTTGTTAGTGTTGGTGTGTGTCTGAGTATTTCTGGATATGTGTTTTGTGGAGTACATCACATCTGTGTGCGTACACACACCTGCGTGTTTGTGTGTTCGCTCAAGGCAGAACCAGTGTAGCTGGTCTCAGATCCCTGCTCCCAATCTTCTAGTCAGGTCAACCATCAAACACATCCATCCTGCCCTCCCTCTCACCTCCCTTCCCACTGAATCCCCCCCCTTCTCTCCCTCCCCGTCTCCTCTCTCTGCACACAGCCCTGTTGTGGATACAAGCTTGCTCGAATAAAGACATACACAGGCACTCTCGCACATACACACAAATGCAGCACCTCAGGGTCATCCTGGAACAAACACAGCCTTGTCTGCCTGCCCGCTCTCCTTTGCCTTATGTCAATTAATGGCTCGCAGTAATTTCACCTGACAATCCGGGCGGCAATGCGAGGCTAGCCGAGATGTCACAGCGATGACCTTTCTGGCCCGCAGCCGCTCTTTTCTAATAAAGAATCTCACAAACCCACAGCAACTTCCTTTGTACTTTGTTAATGAGTTATTGATTTGAAACAATGCCCTGGCAAATATTGTCAGAGCAGACTGACCCTGCCAAGGTCATGCTATTTTATTGTATACAGTCTGAGCACGCTAATCTGCACGTGGGATGACATGTACGCTATAGTTTTTTCCCTTTCCCTGCCTCCAGTTGGCTCTCCTTCTCTCCAACACTCAGTTTTTCTCCTTATACGGTATATCCCCTCATTGCAAAGTCAAATAACACACCTAAACATACATTTAGATCTTTTACTCTCTCATACATACACACACACACTTTCTCACACACACACACACACATACAACTTCCCCCCCCTTGTTAGTCTTGCACACGTTTTTCACCTCGTTCTCCCTTTTCTCTGTCTCTTTCTCACATCATTATATTCCCAACTCTCCATAGGTACTATACCTGCTAATTACCCACAATGCCACAGTCATTATTTTCCCATCTCTGCCGCTAATTTGCTCCATACCTTCCTCTCTCCCCCGCTCTAGCAGACCCATCAGCTCCCAGACAGCTTCTAGCTAACTTCAGCTCTCTGTCTGCCTTAAAAGAGAGAGTGAAGAAAGAAACAAAGACGTTACGGGAAGAAAAAAGGAAAAAAGGAATTGCAAAGGAGTGCACGTCCCAAACATTGATTAGATGCAATTGCAAACAGGTGTCTTTGAGGTCTGCTTTTTAATTGTGTGCATGGAGACATGTATGCAATCACAGAGACACACACACACACACACAAGCCTGAAGTTCTCACACACACACACACACACACACACACACACACAAACACCAGCTAACTTACTTAAATAATCTCTTTGCTGAAACTAAACATGTAATTATGTACATTGCTTATTTAATATTAAATCATTAGGGCAAATGAAACCAACCCTGTTCTGTGCTGATCAGGACAAATGAAAGAGCATAATGACTGGAGCTGCAGGTGGGTTCGCCCGGTGTGTGTGGCCTGAGAGCAGGACGGGACTGAGGTTGAGAGTGAGTTGCTGTTGTGAGTTGTTTGTTTCCACTTCTTCCTTTGCAGGAAAAAAAAAAAAAAACCTCTTGGATTAGATAGTTGTTTTAATACTTTTAGTTTTACTGCAGCTCCCACTTTAATATCTTTTAATACTTACTGACGTTTTTTGTTAGATTGAAACCAGCACTGCCCAAGCAAAACAGTCCAAACCCAATAAAGTTGTTTAGGGATCCCGTGACACTGTCCTGACACTTCTGGCTCCCACTGAAAAAAGTTTCATGGCTCGCATCCACCGGATTCCTTCCGGTCCACACTGCTCAACATCTCCTGACTTAAAATTCCAGCTTCCTCAGAAGTTTTTCTGAAGTCCTGTGTGTTTTTTGGATGACTGAGGAGGAGGAGCAGAAGGGAGGAGCAGGGAGGTCTGAAGTGGTTGTTTGTCAGAGTGTGTTGATGTTGCTAGATTCATTGTTTCCTGTGTTGGTCAGACACTGAGTTTGTGTTGGCGTTAGGGCTGTTATTCTGGCTGCAGCGCTCTCCTTTCCTCCGCTCTCCTCTCCCTGTTTCTCATTACAATGAATAAACACAGGGCAAGTATTGCACCGGACAACTTTTGTGTGTGTGCAAGGGTGCATGGAACTATGCGTGGCTGTTGAACGCGGCGCGAGTTGTTATTGTGTAAGTAATGGAAAGAGCTAAATCGAGCAAATTCTTAAGATGGGAACTGGAAGGCGAACACATCCAACAAAGAAGTAACAGTTGGAACCACTTACGGACTAAAAGTGGGGTAGATAGTCATGCACAGTGTTGTGTGGCAAGTTGTCCAGCAGCTTTAATGGTGACGTAAGCTGTAACACATAATCAGAGCTCTGTTGATCGGGTAGCAGGAACTTGGCTGAAACCTCATCTTGGTTAGTTGACTCACAGTCGAACTCCTCCCATGGACGGCTCTCTGTGTCTGCTAAACACACACACATTTACTGTAACTCCATCATTTACATGGCTCGCTCTCTTTTCTCCGCTCTTTTTCCTTTTATCTAGTTCTGTCAACCCCTTTTTTTTAAAATTTCTTTTTTGACAATCTCTAGCTGTCAGGTTCTGGTCCTGAGACGTATATTCTCTGAGGGGACAGTATGGATCACTATATATTCAGTAAACACACAAACACACAATCAGCGCGCACCCTCAAATGTCCCTTGACAGTCATGGCTGAAGGATGTTGGCAACAGGTGTGCAGTTGGGACTCTTTTTGACAGTGCTGGCAGATGCACACAAAAACACACACGCACACAAAAAAAAACCCACACACACACACATACAAGCAAATGAACACAAACAGAGAAAAATAAATAAATAAGCTAAGATACTGTGTGAGAGCTGGTGACAGGAAGCCGGTCTCGCAGGGTGCTGTGCTCCACTGCAGCTAATTAACCCCAGGAAATAATTGCAACAATATGCAAATGCTGTGTAGATAATTCACTCCACTGCCATGCCAGGTAGTCAGTCACTCTGTCGCCCGTCGCCGAGGGTGTGGGCAAAGAATGCGTGCCGTCGTGTGCGATGAAGTTGGGTGACGGAGTCAGGAGCACTTCTCTCACCATGAAGACATCATCCATGCATTGTTTCTTTAAGTTATAGATAATTCATGTGATAGAAATGAAGTTTGTAACATTGTATCAGCAGTTTTGAAAGTATTGATGAGCCGAATGTCGCATACACACACACACACATGAAGCCGCTGTGTTGGGGCTGCAGACCCCGCCTGACGTCTCCACGAGAGGTGGACAGAACAGGAGACGGAGGAGTGTGGGGAGAGAGTAAAACAGGTGGAATCAACAGAGAAGAAAAATAAGGTAGAAGAAAGAGACGGAGTGATGGAGGGAGGCAGGCTAATGAAATGGCTTTCACAGATGAAGGGGGACATGGCCGAGGAGAGCTGGGGTGGGGGGTGGGGGGCGGCTGGGGAGGGGGACTTCAAAAGACTTTAATGTCACAGCCTTTCACACAGAGAGCTCAGCCCCTCCATGCACGCAGGACAACACACACACACTCACACACACACACACACACACACACACACACACACACACACACACACACACACACACGACACTGATGGCAGAAGGGCAGGGCAGAGTGGAGTTGCCTGCTCTTGCATCACACTCTGTGAATGGAGGTGGGTGCTGACACTACAACCCCCTCATGCTAATCTAGCAGTAAACACAAACACTCTGACAGGTTAATTTACCTCTAGACAAACACCCCAACCAAAACACACATCGCCACAACAAAAAATATTAAAACACACCACACACACACACACACACACACACACACACACACACACACACACACACAAACTTGTACACACAGATGTGCGCAAGCAAAAAAACATCTCATCAAATCACAAGCTGCCTTACTTTCTTCTAAAAGTAAAGTTTAATCCATATTTTCTGTAACATGCGAACATTTACTGCACAGTTTTTTTCCAGTCGCCACCTTTAGGTGCTAATGTTGATGTAATAATCTGTCTGTGAGAGCTCACTGTCTTACTTTGTAAAAGGCAAACGGTCTCTGAAGACACCTCATCTGTCCTTTACCTCATATCACTAATTATTTGTTTCAGAGTCACATGGTGGAGTTTGACACTCAATTAACAGATGAGCGGCCATTCTCTGTAGGCCATGTGTTTGTTTATTCCCATATATTCTTTTTATTATACATCTGTATGCTAATTAAGACAGTGCGTGTGTGTGTGTGTGTGTGTGTGTGTGTGTGTGTGTGGGGTTAGTGGATATCATGTTTGGATCCAGTACTGTGCTATCTTAAACACAGCTCGGTGAGGTGATACAGGTGTTTCCAGTCGACAGAGCTCAATGTGCAGTGCAACCTCTTGTGGGGAAACGCTGTTGATTTCTGTTGTGAAGCGGACAGTTTGATAGGAAATCAAAGTCTGGAATCAATGTCACAAGTTCATTAACGGATGCCCTTTTCTCGCCTGTACTTTTACTATTGTTCTTTCCAGCCGCGGATAAGCGCTTACATCTCTGGTTAATTAAACATGTCTTCTGGTTGTGTGTGTGTGTGTGTGTGACTGTGTGCGTGCAAACCTATGTAAAAGTGTTCATATGTGATTGTGTGCATGAGTGCAAAAACACCACCCTGGTAAATGTGTGTGTGTGTGTTTTGTATTTTTGCATGTATTTCTCCTCTCTCTTTTTTTTCTTTCTTTGACCTTCCCCTGGTGTCTTCCCATTGAGCCTCCACTGGTGTATAGATGGGCCATCGATTCAGCAACAGGGTACAAATTAAGATTTAAACGTTACGTCACCCAGCTTATTGAGTTTTACATTTAGGGCATTTGCAATATGCAAGACTTATTGATCTCCTGAAGTGTGGCTCTTTATAGAAATCACCTCAGGCCACTGCCACTTTTTTTTGTTTTTCTTTTTTTATTCCTTCCTTTGCTGGCCCAAGGGTGCTCGTTTCAACGCTGCAACATTGACCCTTTAAGAGTTTGACAGCTCTATCGGTGCTTTATTCTGATTGGTTAAAAACGTAACTTAAACGTTTTGTAATAACACTGCAGTTGGAGTTTGTGATGTTGTTTAAGCTCATTAGTTTTGCACTCTTCTCCTCCTGTGATGGATGTAACATTAAAGCTGCTCTGTTGTGTTGCAGGAAAACGGTTCCTTTGAGGAGCACCTGCTGTACGTGTGGGACCACTTCGTGTCCGAAGCCGTAGCCAAGAACGTCTTCGTCATGGCCCACAGCTATGGAGGGCTGTCTTTCATTGAGCTGGTGAGTGTTTTAGTTTTCAGTTCATCCTTCCTTCCCCGCATCAACAAAAAAAAAAAACCCACTGAGACACACATGTACTCTCCTGTTAGCACAATCACTCAGGTACATGTTCATGTCAGAAAATCTACATATTCTCATATAAGCTACAATTCACTTTTGCAATGCTAATATATACATGCTGACACATACATGCACACAAAGGTAAAAGAATGGAAACAAACCTAAACACACACACACACACACACACACACATCCAAACATGCAGGGCAGCACTAGCACCGGTCACCTCAGGGAGACAGGCAACAGAGTGATGGTGTGTGAAACACGGTGAAACGGTTAAAAATAAAAAAGCATTTAGTTTCTGCGAAGAAGTGCTGCTTTTGTAAACAATCTGGTTCATCCTTGTCCTTGGGCGCTATCCACCTCCTCTACACATCAAGAACAGGAGGAAAAACAGGGGGAAGGAGAGGGCTGGATAAAGTAAATGTAGGGATGGCAGTGTAACAACAGCGGTACTGTTAAAGCGGATCTGCTGCGGAGCATGCAGATCTCTCAGCCTGAAGAGAGACAGAGGATAGGTTGAAGGATGGTGGGAGGGAAGTGGATTCGAAGGAATTAATGGCGCACAGGGGAGGGTGAAAATAAAAGTTCGGCCAGCCTTTTGGCTTTACGACCCCACCCTTCAGCTAAATGGGCCTACAGTGTGTCTTTTGCAGGTTATATGAAGGCCTCTGAGGTTAATGATTTATCGTCTCTTCTTCGGTTTACCGTGATGTCCAAGCAGGATTCTGCATCACAGAGTGATCATAACTTTCTCTTCTGGTCTTGTTGAAATGACTAAAGTTCTCTAACAGTAAAGATTCAGTGTGTAAGTCGGTGAGTTCTCCACACCAGGTCAGAGTTACTTAAACAGCAGCAGTAATGATGGTGTAGAAGTTTGTGTTTTCACCCTGATGCCCTGCTACTTGCTACTTTACTTACCGTCCACTCTAATGACTCAAGTCACACTGTGGGAGTGTGATGTGTAGACTGTGGAGACTGTTTACAGCTGACATAAAGTTAAAAATATCTACTTTGTTTATTCTGTGTATAATTTTATTGCTGTCTGTGTGACTAATTATGATTGTATAATTGTTTTTCTGTAGTTTGCTTTGCCACTGAAAAGGCAGCTGCCACATGTGATATTTTGAGGCTTATATCTCTACAAAAAATGCTTTAATTTAAAAACCAACTTTTAGCCGATAACCTCCGCTACATAAAACATCTTTTGCTCTTTTTTCCCCATGTTGATTCCAGCACATACAGCATCTGGCTTCTCAAATACCAACAACCACTTGTGTGTGGCTAGCTTGGCTTAGTGCCAGGCTTTTTTGCAAACATGCTGTGCTAGCCGCGTTAGCATTTTTGAAAATAACTGGTGATGCAAAGTGGCTTCACTGTATTAAGCTCCGGTTGCTAACACACTGGGCTAGTTGTTTTTTGCAAGCCTCTCTATGATCTGAGCGTCTGCGTTACATTGCCAGTCTGCCGGTTTCTTGATCTGAAGGATTTACTGCTAGACTCACCACATACCATATTATTCAGGACATATCTCTCCTCTTTTCTTAGGAGAGGGAAGAGGAGGGAGGCGGCACAATGAGGATACGGCTAGTGGGGGATTAAAGGTGGGCACTTGTCCCACTGGTGTTTTCAGGAATATTTTATTTTTTTTTCCTCTTTCTCTTTCACCTACTCTTTTTTGTTTAGTATTTTGTAATTTTAATTTGGCTGCTAAATATTCATGCAGTGTTTTGTCCGTGACAGCTTCACAATCTCCTGGGCTTTCTCGCTGTGTGACGAAGACTAGCTATTCTCTCTATTTGTCTCTTTCTGTCTCTCTGTGTTTCCTTCAGTCAGACTCTCTCTCTCTCTCTCTGTGTGTAAAGGCCTCGACGAGGTTCTATTTGCTTTCTTTCATGTGGTGTCCTTGTCATGAGAAAACCCTGTTAAGAGCACTCATATACAGTATGTGCATATATTGTATAAACACGTTGCATATAGCAAATGCAATATGGGGGAGATAACATCAAACAGGGACTTAAAAGATCTTTGTGTTTACTTTAAGTGACGAGGTGTTCGAGTCTGTCATTGTCAGGTTTCCCTTGAGGACTTTTCAGCTTCTGTTTTCCATCAGTGCTGAAACTCTTTCACCCATTACAAGCTGACCTAAACCCAAACACACGCCGATGCATTCATGGTTTTATTTCATACCTTCAACAGTCTGCTCGTATCCAACAGCAGCTTTTTCTCCAGTGACTAGTTCAAGTCAATAATGCTAAAGTTTGGAAAGAGAGTATTTATTTTCTCTTTTTTTGTGTGTGTGATATAAGTTTTTATTTAGTTGCATTGTTTATATGAAGTTTTCTTCTCCTGGCTGTTTGGTTTTTTTGTCCAAACACAATCAAACTTCTCCCACTCGTAAACATGCACTTTACATAAGTACCATATACACACACACACACACATGGGATTTAAAGCTGCCACCACACATTTATTACTTGTTATTGCTGTGTTTTTGTGCTTCCTCATACAGAAGCATCTATAATCATGCACTTACTTGAAAGCGCAGGCACACACACATGTTCACACATACATATATGTGCATGCGGTCCACTTAATTGAGGAGAAAGTGGTCCAGCGGGACGGGGAGGGGAGGTGCGTGCACATGCGCAGGCGAGTGCAGAGCGGAGCCTTGCGGGATGAACCGTTTGACACATGAGAAGACCCAGAGAAAACAAGCTGTCTGTGGGTTAATTACTACTCCCCTTTGCAGTTAATAAATACATTTCTGATCAAGCACATCAAAAAGGCCCGCCATTAATTTCTCCTGCTCGCTCCCCTTGCTCCGGAGCATGTTAGCCCCTGTTTGGAGCGCTCAAGTGTTTCATTGCAATTTGATTTCTTTTAAAACACTTCACAGTGTGTACTGACTAATTATAGATACATCAAAGAGTAGCTAACTGCCTTTGAATAAGAGCGTGAGAGAGAAAGAGAGGCTTGCGCTGCAG
The DNA here is from genome assembly GCA_029783725.1 of Acanthurus tractus. Lineage (NCBI taxonomy): Eukaryota > Metazoa > Chordata > Actinopteri > Acanthuriformes > Acanthuridae > Acanthurus > Acanthurus tractus. Next base: position 19,068,135 of record JAQNCA010000027.1, on the reverse strand, counting down.
GGGGAAGGCTGCTTGCTCTTTCTCTGCTTCTCCCTCACTTTTTTTTTTTTTTTTGAGCCCTTTTCCCCTTTCTATCATTCTTTAGCTATCACAGAATCCTTCCCTACATCTCAGTTCACTGTTTTTTTATTTTCAGATCTCTTCTTCTCCCCATCTCTCCCTCAGAGTCTCTAGTCTCCTCTGACATGTGCTTTCATGCTTGGCCAGCCTGCTCCTCCCTGCTCCTCCTTCGCTGTCTCTCTCAGCTGTATAGTTTTAAAGAAAGATGGGTCATGTTCCCCCGATCGCGCTACTTTGTTTTGAACCCAGTGTTTCGATATTCCCTTCAAAGTCTAAGGGGTTTTAGCTTAGTTGTGTACTGCCTTTCTCTTTGCATCTCCATCTCTTCCTCACACACACACACATGCTTAAACTGGCTGAGCTTCTTTAGGTTTCAGGTCTGCATTATCTTCTCTTCACCTGCGGACAAACTCACACCCCATTACAAACGACAGAAAGACTAAAGGGACGAGGAGGATAGAACCATATAGACAGCCTACCTCTTTCCTTCTGCTCAACCTGTCTTTTCATCTCTCTTCGTCTCCAAGAGTGCAGAGGGGTGGGGGGGGGGCCGGACATGTAAGTGTAAGTGGTGGCGTTGGTTGCGTCGAGGAAGGGTTGTCTAACCCGCACTAACCTTCCTGCTCGCAGAGTGAAAAAGGAGCACTCTTATTGGATAGGACAGGGCAGCATTATATAAGGTCTTATGTAAGAATGCATCTGTCTCCCAGTACACAAATGTGTGGGTGCCAACCAGACAACCAGCCAGCCGCCACAACAGCCCCTCAAAAACATGGTTGCAGATTTTGAGCGTCCCCTGCGACATACATACAGTACATGCTTGCAGAATATCTTTCTGTACACTTTCCGTATATAGTGCCATCTGTTTCAATCTAAACGAATACAGCTAGTTTTTTTTTTTTTCTTTTTTCCCTTCCGTCCTTGGTTTCATGTGTGTGTAAGTGTATGCGTGTGTGTGTGTGTGTGTGTGTGTGTGTGTTGTGGCTAGGTGTCAGATGTGGGAAGAAATGCTTGAGGTGAGACAGATAGATATGGAGGATTTGTTCACTCCTTGTGGACTTCATCGCTATACCGGTGTGTGGAGGATGAGAAAGATGAAACACTGGCGGGTGAATCAGTCCGAGTCGGGAAAGTTAGTTTTACATTGCTCAGAGTTTAAAAAGCGATTGATGATGCAGTGTCCTCAGACTAAATTAGAGGGTTTTGTGTTGTGTGCTATAGGAAGATGTAAAAAGATGCAAAACATTTTTTTTTTCTGTAACAGTGCTGTTGTTTTTATGCCTAATCAGATTCCCAAGTTGACTTACAAGTAGGAAAAAGTAGGTATTTAAATGTTGTATCTTTATATAACTTCCTTTTTATTTACTGCAGAAAGTTTACTGAACAAACTCGTGTGATCTCTTTATGTTGTGCACTTGTTTTTCTCTCTGTTTCTCCACGGTAAGAATTCAAGTTCCTCGTCCTTAATCTTAAACATTATACACACTGAACCCATTTAACACAGCATTCGCCATCCCGAAGCCCACTCAGATTTATGTCCTGTTTTGTGTGCTTATTTTCCTCGTCCTCCTAATTCCCTCTCTCCCAGTCGTGGTGACCCTCAGGGCAGTGGCGGTGCCAACTGTGCCCTCTGTGTAAGACTCTTGGTCTGGCAGTGGTCTGTACAGCTCCATGACTGGCATGGTAACAGCCCACTGAACACATGGCGCTGTGCAAACACTTCTGTTTGCAGTTCACAACCTTTTTGCAGCATGCTTCTTAAAAAAAACACAAAATTGTACTTGTGTAAATATTAGAATACATTATATTAAGTGTTGGTAACTTACCTTATTTGCTCTCGCTCCACTTTAAGTATATTTTTCTTTGGTGTTACTGACACTAATGCACATTTACAGCTCAGACATGGACGTTTTTAGCTGCACTGGTGCTCACTAACTGCATACAGCTTTTTTTGTCAATGTTTGTTAGTGTTTGTTGTCAATGTCAGTTATTTTAAAGGAACATTTTCCTTATATTTAGCTATATTTGCTTTCTATTTCCTTATTGTATGTTTACAATGTACTGAAATAATAAATTGGACAATTTCAAGGTGCTTAAGGTGGTTTAAATGAGCTTTTTGAGCTATTAGAGCGATTCTATGAAACTACATGCAGACTCTGCGAAGTCTCGTCCTCATGGTAGAGTTCTAGCTTTCTCCACTCTTGTGACTTTTAACAAAGCCAAGCTGACTCTTGGATGGATTGGTGACTAGCCTGCCAGCCAACACCATACAAAATGTGAGTGGGGCAAAGTTGAAGTTTTCTCTCTTGTAAGAAGTTGGCCGCTTTTCCACTGCTTCCAGGATCTGTGCTTGGACTCTACACGTTCCTGGACCGGTCTCTGCTAACTGCACAAATGAAAATGATTACCGCTCATCTTACAGCGTCTTAATCGCAGGCAGACAGCAAGTAATTTTCTTTTCCTCTGAAATTTCGGAGTATTCCTTTAAACTGTGTCAAACTAAGTTCCGCCTTTGTATCTATCTGACATACTCTTCAAGGACCAGTGCAACCTTCACCTGAGTTCATCACAACACAAGCAAAAAAAAATCACTTTGTGTTGACAAAATCATCCCAGCTGTGAAGACGTCCATACGCAGGCTCTGAAAATCCCCTCATCTAATGTTGTATGCACGTCTCGGCCGCCTTCGAAACTCTGAATGCTTGTCTGTCTATTGCTTCTGGAGGGGATGAAGAGAAGGTTTGTTTTTATCTCAAGGTTCTCCATAGCTGGCGGGCTTGCAAGCAGTGCAGTAGTAGTGCAGTTTCCTGTGTGTATGTCTGTCTGCGTGTGCTTATGTGTGTATGTCTGCTTATGTCTTCAAGTGGGCGCACACACACACACACACACACACACACACACACTTCATGGGTCTGTATGTGCGCACGTGTGTGTGCGCGAATGCGTATTTCCACGTCTGTGTGTGTCACCCTTAGCCCGGAGAAGCCTGTATCGTCCTGAGCAGAACAGCCTGGTGGAGAGCAGCTATCAGAGCCACGTTAGGAGAGGAGAGGAGAGGAGAAGAGAGGAGGAGAGGAAAGGGTGAGAGGCGATGATAAATGGCTGGGGCACACTAGCAGAAATTAGTGGAGCCGTATGCAAAGCTGTGGCGTTTTGTTTGATGTGAAACAAAAGGACCACCATGACAAAAGTGCCTGCCAGCCTGCACAGCAGGACAGCAGCCCTCAGGACATACACCATCACCACTGAGAAAGTGTGCACACGCGCTCGCATGTGTGTTGGTGTGCACATGGGTGTGCGTGAATGTGGTAATGCATGCATATCATGCATGGTACTGTTTTCCAGTCCTGTCTATATTATGTATATTATCCCTCTCTGTGTTTTTGTGCTCTGCTCGTAATGACAGACAATGCCTAGCCCTTTGTACGCCATGAAAAGACATGGTTTCTTCCTCAGTGCAGCTACAGCATATTTGCTCTATTAAGCGGCTGAAATATAGACGTCTAATTTCTTTGTGAATGAATAGGCATCTTAGAGAGCGGCTCTCCTCTTAACATAAGGATGTAAATTGAACTGTTTAAATGTCACGGCTAGCAAGCTGATTTGATTTGAATTGATTTGCTTGTTTCTGGAAAAAAAAGGACCTCCCTTGCCAAACCTTAGCTGCGCTGGCTGCCACAGATAGACCAAGGTCTTTCTTTCCACCTCAACAACACATTGTAGGGCTTCTGAATTCTTCTATCTGCTGTGATTATGTTCAAATGGCCTTCATTTGCCATCCATTTCAAAGCTGTAGTGCTGCATTGTGACTAGAGGCAGATGACGCAGACCAAATTACAGCGGGTTTGCTGCCTGAAAAGGATACTCGCACAATAGGCTTTGTGAAGTATTCCCTTCAATACGTCGCCATTATTCTCACCTTTGTTGGTGTTTCTCTCTATGTTTCAGGAGCATCTTTGGTTTCTAGATTACATTTGTGGTGTTGGAGAGGATTGGGGGGTTGAAAATACTTTACTCACCTCTTGTCTCTCTTGTGCTATTCCTTCAATATCTGGGAAAATTGATTTTGTGTGCTGCTTTTTTTTTTTTTTGATTGCCTTCGTTATTAATTTTGTCTCATTTTGTTGTTGCACAGCCGAAAGACAATCAAGCTCCCTGAATATAAACACTGTTTGTTGATCTATTTTGGTTTATTTGTCATAAATGCCTCTTTACATTATATAGACTTCATTTCCCTTTTTTTTCAGAGCTGCTCTGAAACCATTATTGCAGATGCTTCTGGTGCGTCATAAAATGTCTGATCAGATATTTGTGATTATACAAGGCAACGCAGCGATCTGATAACAGGTAGTCCTCAAGGAGGGAAAATGGGCTTTCCTGCTTTAAAGCAGCATCCTGTACACCTGCAACTTAACAGATGTTTTACTGCACAAGTAGTCAATATTCCTAAACAGAAAGGGACTTGTGTGGCTCCAGGAGCATTAATCCTTATATATTAGTTCTTTTCTTTTTTGTAACGTTGAAAGAGAGAATAATTCAGAGTTAAAGGCGCCAAAAAATCAACCGTAAAGTAGTTTTACCTGCATAGAAAGGCTGTTTTTTTCCACAGAAATCAATTCCTCTTTAATACTCCAAACAGTAACCTACACAGCAAGGTGCAGTGGCCTAGAGGAGATACTGTTGACAAAGAGGAATTTATTTCCATAGTGGTAGTATATCGCATTCATTCATGGCATTTATTTATCATCCATGCAGAGTTTGCATTACACAGCTGTAATAATACCAAAACTAAAACTAAAGCTAATAATAATAAGAATAATATAATGCTGATAAAGAAGCTTAGGTGTCAGGATCTGTATCTGAAAAGAAAACATTGTTTTAAATCAGATTGTTTTATATTGACTTCATTAACTGAAGTGAAACTGCCATGAAGGAAGCAGGACCGAACTGTTTGTTTCCATAACTTTTCTTGTTTTTCTGAAGAGTTTAAGGTCAGAAAAGTCCTCTGAGACAAAGTCAACAACCAAGGGCAATTCCACAAACACTTTCAATTTCACACTATTTAAAACATGGATAAATATATATATTTTTTTTCTTTCTTTTCTTTTTTTTTTTTGATTAGCCTCCCCCTATAGTGTTCTCATGCAGCCCAGAGGCAAACATAGCTGTTGCTCTCACCTCAAGCTCTCACATAGGAACAATCAATACACTTCAGGAGCGTCGACGGTGCGAGAATTCTTCTTTCTTGCTATTTGTGTCTGTTACTTCTTTCATGCTATACATCTTTCTTCTTCTTTTATTTCAGCCGTAGTCAAATAACGCACGCAGCATTTTGCAAGTTTTACACAACATTCTCACCTTTTTGAAATCAGGGGTTGTAAATGATAAAGTCACACAAAACTTCTATTTAGTCTGTGAAAGCTGTTAAAGTAAAACCAATTTCAGACTGGCGTATACAAGGGAATTAGTGAATGTCAGCTGTTTTGAATAGTTTGTCTTATCCGGTGCTGGTCTGACCGTCCATTGTTTTAAATTGTTGTGTGCGTTCTCAACCGGGTCGTCACGGTTACCCGCTCTCTTCCCTAATTCCTCAAAACACACAGATGTTGCCATGGTGACGTAATTGAAAATCATTACACCTCAAACAAGTATTGTTAAAGGTAACTATTCATAAGTCTCCTCTCATCTTTTTTTCTTCCCCTATTATTGAAAAGGAAGTAAAAAAAAAATCCATTTCTCTTCTTCTGTGCATCCTTGTGCAAAATTTTTTGTTTTTTTGTTTTTTTCACTCCCATGTCCTGCCCCACCCGCCCCGCACCCCGCACCCCGCACCCCGCACCCCGCA
>JAQNCA010000027.1:19017707-19031867 GCA_029783725.1 Acanthurus tractus | reverse complement strand
CACACACACACACACACACACACGCACACGCATACACACACACATTTTCATGCTCTTATTGCAAATGTGCTCTGTCCTGCTGTAGGTTTGACTCGACTGTAACTCTCACCTCCTCTGATCTACGCACTGCTGACCGTGAAACACCTCTAGCTGTCTGCACCTCTTCACCACACACACACACACACACACTCACGCACACAAACACGCGCACACACACGCACACACACACACTGTCTGATTGATGTTTGTATGACTTAACTCTTAAAGAGGAAGCTCAGGCCCACTCAAATTAACCTCTCTCCCTCAAACCACTGTTATTTCAGCTTGGTAAAGTGGAAGTCTGCTGCCTCGATGGAAGATCACATGAAAATGCGTGTGTGTGTTTGTGCCTGTTTTCACACATGTTTGAGTGTTTTCTCAGCCTGACCGGCACACGTTGAGCTAGTGTTACAGGAAAAAGACAAGTAAACTCCGCTGAACCGGACCCTCACCTCTGACCTGGATTCACTGAGGTTGCTTCAGGCTATTGTCTGGGTCACATTAGTGACAGAGCGTATCATCGTAATGTGGAAAATGCTGACACTGCAGACTGCTGTCATCTGGGGTTAGCGTGTCTGTTAGAAACTAGTCATAAAGTGCTGATTTTTTTAGATGGGCTTTTGTTTTGAATTATGATTATTCCATCATATCATAGATTATAACCACAATAGGAACTCATGATAGATTTATTTTAGCTGAGCTGTGACTCAAGACTTCTCTCTTGACTCCCAACTCTCAGTTACAGTCCCTTTTTTCCTTAGTGTCTGCGTAACGGGGGGGGGGTAGATTTGTTCATGTGCACCAGTTTAACACTTTCAGAGTAAACACAGAAGTGACGGGGTCATGTCGATGCTGTAAAGCTGAAAAAGAGAACGAAAGTGTTGGTGAAATAAAGGTTGTTGTGCAGAGAAAAGGCGACCAAATCACAGCTTTGCACAGATCTTGTCCCCTTTTTCCTTCTTATGGAGTTTTGTGATTTGTGTTTTGGAGACTCTGAAGGGGCAGGTTTAGTTGCAGAAGCTTTTACGCCATGACTTCATTTGAGGAGCTAAATCTGAAGCAGCATGTCTGTCTTTTCAGCAATAATGAAACAAAGTCTCTTGACCCTGGTAAAAAAAAAAAAAGTAGGCTTGATTTTACAATGACCAGCTGGATTTTACTGGAGATCTCAGCCAGGTGTTGCGTCTATGGATACCCAGATTTTCTTTTTACCCTGAGACACCAATAAAAGTGACAGTTTCGGAATCACAGCGAAAGATTTATGGCCTGTTGGAGCTGGGAAACAACTCACACACTTTTTCAAAATAACAAAAACTGGAAATATCAAACTAAAGATTGAGGTGCACTTTGAGATCTGTTTGGTTGCGGATCATAGACTGTAAACTCGACCAAAGGAATTAAACCTGTTTTGACAGGCTAACAAACATGTTTACAATTGAAAAAGCCTTGTCATCCGATGTGTTAGTAGAAAAAAATCCTCGATATACTCTCATGTTCTCACTACATTGATTATATTTGTGCTAAATAGGAAAAACCAAGATGGTTGAGTCATGCACAGCTGGTGTTTTTGAGGAAGAGAGTTTGCTGTTTGTGTTGACGTTCTTAATTCTGTTTTACATTACATTAAAAATTAGATTTGGAACATTCTTGGTAGGTTACAGCTGGTGGAAAAGGGGCTTTTTTGATCGCGTGCAATAGTTTTTTAAGGTCACAAGTCAACATGAAGGTTAAATATAGTTCAGTGGGTCCATAAGCTCTTTTTGAACTTGCTTGCACTCGTTCAGTCAAATAAATTAATCTTCTAACTTCTCTTGATACTTCTGTATGAAATGGCTGTCATACTCATACTCTGTCATAACTTAATATCCACAGAATGTTCATAAAGAATCACATCCACAACAATACGTAGACCCACCAGTAGGACTCTATTACAATTGTATGCCATGCAGCCAAGTTAAAGTTCTGGTGAAGATCTCATTTATCCAAATTTACCACAATGTGAGGCTAAGAGAAAATCACTAAAATGATATACATAAGCCATGAAATATTTAGGGTCAAGGTTAGATTTATCCATGTAAAGATGGAGGTGATTTTTTTCATGGCAGCTCACGATGAAAGCAAAAAAACATCCACCTCGATAAAACAAACAAAACCTAAATCTGATTCGCGATGTCTGAAGGTTGATGCCACTCATCTTTTAGTGGTCCACTTCTTGACAAGAGTGTCAGGGTATCAAATGCTGAATGGGCTAACATATAGGATCCGTTACATGGTGAAGCACCTGTGAAATGAAACTCCGAACTCTGCCAGACTCTTTAGCGAAAAATATGGATTGCATTGTATTTTACTCTCAGCTACCTTGGCTGGAGTGGTACCTTGGCTTATTATCAAGAGTCTGCTGTGTACGAGATAAACAGAGGATATGAGCAGAGACAAATGTTAACTATACAGAATATTTTCCCTCTTAGCTTTTGTTTTCATTTTCTTTTGTATTTATTTGAAAGGATTTTCTGACATCTGATTTGGAGTCATCGAAAGGTTACAGATTTAGATGAAGAAGTTTTCAGTCATGACAGCTGGAAGAAAAGAAGAAAAAAAAACGGAGTTAAGTTCAACTTAGTTTAACACAGCTCTGATTGTGGATGTATGAATATAATACTTCAATAAAGTAGAAACACATTTAGGTGCAGCACTTCAGCATGGATGAAGAATGACAATGGAGCTGAGCTCGAGATGAAACCTTCTCTTACGGGAAATATCATTTAAGTATCACTTTGGCCTTAAATGGGCATAAATGAAATATTGTTATTTCCCCTCCTCATGGAACATTTTCAGTATGCTTTGTTTTTTTGCCCTTGAATGATGGTCTGACTCTGCATGTGCTACTTGTGACCAGACTTGACTGGTTTAAGGAAGTGTGTCTTGATTCCTGATTGGCAGAATCTGAGTTCTCATTGGCTGTTGGCATCCTGTGCGATCAGAGCATCATGGAGGTTTGCTGCACTTTCCTGCTGCCCAACACTGGATCATTGTGTCATGTTGTCTTGTGAGAATTTGCTTACTAAGCAGGAGGTTGCTAATAAAAAAAACTCTCTGTTTATTTTTCCCTCCTCCCTCTCTTCCCTGGTCTGCAGTCACACATTGCTTTTTTTAAAAAACATATATTGTAAAAACAACAGCAACAAAAACTTATCAGACATTTTTGATATTTTTACCAAAAAGCCCTTTTAAGTTTATGGCCTCAAATTTGAACAGACACTGGCCTATAAGAGATAATAAGCCCAGATTTAAAAAAAACAAACAAACTAACAAATGTAGCCTCACAGTTAGTGTCGTAGGTGCAGCATTTCTCTCAGTTCATTGTCAGGAACTATTGTTCCATGTAGACAGGCAATCTGCTCCGTCATGTATGTTGTCGTCTCTCAGGGCCATTTCCTTTGAATCAAAGACTTGACCACTTTGATTCTCTTCTGTGACTCAATTCTAGAGGACTGTCCGTGTTTATTGATCTATTCCAGCACTTTGCTTTCTGTCAGGCATTAATCTTCACCCAGATCAGAATCAAAGATATGCTAGCATGGTCAATAGTCAAGCCTTTGCCACGGGTCTGAGACAGGGGTGTTGCCAATTGTTTGTCTTAACTGATGAACAGGAAGAAATGAAGTGGATCAATGCATTAAGCTAATAATTGTACAGGCTTGTCAAAGTTAAACACCATATAATTCTGCAGCAGTGCGTTCAAGAAACGCTGCTCTAGCTAATCTTTACAACTTATTTGAGTTATGTGAGGACATTTCTTTAGTTGTAATTAATTTTAAATAACTAAATGACATTTTTGTTAGTGTTAGCATTAACAAAGATGATATTAGTGTTTTGTCCACATTATTATTATTATTGTTATTATTCACAGTATTTTCGGTTGTGTGCAAAGGCTTTACAGCATTTTAGAGAACTGCCTATAATTTTTTCCAGACATTCAAATCAGAACAAATGTAATGGAACAGAAAATACACAAAAAATATTTAATTTTGAAAAAGCACTTGGATAGTGTGATATGTGACGTGCATTTTATTATACTGACTAACTTTCATGATCCTTGATCTGTGGGGAGTCACATTCAAGTGAAGGACAGAGAGCAGAAAGATGAGGTTCTTCTTTCGTCTTTCACAGAAAAAGAAGTCATGTCATCTTTTGTGTTTAATTTCATTTCATTTTGTCTGTAAGGCCTTTTTTCCGTTAATATCTTTTCAGCAATCTTTTTGTTTTTTCTTCTTCCTTTTTTTTTAATTTTAAGAGAATTGGTGGCTGTGCATCAATGAATGAATGTTAATGGTTTTTTGTGGCTTTTTTCTTTTCGTCGTCAGCCTTTCAGCTTAGTTAACTGTTGCGCAGTGTAGAAGGAAAACGATTCATTTTTATTTATTTATTTTACAAAAATACATTTTAAACGGTTACTTGCACCTCACCACACATGTCAAAACTGTAATTGGTTAATTTAATTCTACAATTTTAAAATGACAAAGCTTTGGCAAAAATTAAAAAAAAACAACAAACAAAAACAGGTTTGTCATTGTTGATGCTGTCAGCTTCACTACTCGGAATAGATATTTTAATAAAATATATTGGTTAAAGTGGTGTATGCATGCATGACGGATGCTGACAAGATGTGAAATGTGATTTAAAAATCGCTGCACACAGCCGAGCACCAATGCTTTAACGGTTTAGACTATTGTGATTATGCTAACTAGAAGTGTGTCTGGAAACCCAGTCTGTGGTCTCCAGTTCACCCCTGCACTAGGTAAACTCCATCCAGGAGGCATTTTGTCCTCTCCTCCTTTCTCGTACTCTACCCATCATCCCGGGGAAAAGAAGAAAGGGGAGAGACAAAAAGGGAAAGAGCCCTGCATGCATAAATGAAAGTTCAACAAGGTTCAATGAAACACTTATACAATTTGCTGCAATATAGTGGGGTTTTATAATCTCATTATCATCTTAGTGCCAGATTTGCCCATGAGGGCTGTTCTGTATTCACTCTTATTAGCTCCTCAGATTTGTCCATTTGTCCTTCTGCTAACCGCCTCGCAGCCAATCACAGGGACAGTATCTCTAATAAATACCCCCCCTCCAAACCCCCACCCCCCTCTTGTTTTATCTCCACTTTTATTTTTTCTCTTGCCATACCTCCTACTGATTTGTTTTTTTGTTTTTTTGTTTTTTGTATTTTACATTTACTTGCTACGGGGCAAACACCAAGCATTTTGTTTTGCAGTGTGCTTATAATTTTATGTGTTTCTTGTAGTTGTTTTTCCTTTTAAAAACATCTTTACATTCAGTTTACAGCAACTCAGCCATGACAGTGTATAGGCTTTAACTTGAATCTTATTCATGTGGGACTTCATGACTTTTCACCCACATGCAAGGAAGTTCAGACTGCTGGAAGAACTGTATAAATATTTGAGAAACAATTATGTTACATAAACTAAACAGTGACCTTTTTTTTTTTCACATTACATACTGAGAATATTCGCCATTTTTGAATGGCACCAATAGGCTTGCACAGTACACTGATATTTGTTTTCCCTCAATGTGTTTTTAATCATCGCTCGTGTTCGAGGCCAGGCTCTTTCCTCTCTGAGTGTGCAGGGTCAGATGGGGGAGCTAATGTACAGGGTACAGTAGAGCAGGTCACAGGCTGCTTTTCAATCCCCAAGCCTCTGAGCCGCTGTGGGTAGTGTCCATCCCTGGTCACTCAGAGGGCATCCCCAGATTAGTGCTTCACGGACATGGATCTTATTTGCCCATATGGCCTCTTCTCATTGACTCGATATAGGCTCTAATCCGCCCAGTCTTTACCCCTGACCTCGACATGTGGCAAACCACTTAGAAAAAAAGAACTCGGAAACTGTGCATATACCACGTCCGAGAGCTGCAGCTACAGAAATGATCAAACTTAAAGACGGCGCTAAAAACATTTGCCACCGGTTCCTTGCTCTCTAGCAGTTGTGTGGTATTTTAGCTCCTTTTCAGGCTGTTTCATTTCATTAATAAGCAGGAAGTACCATAATATCATGCTGGGTCCTTATGGCTTTGGACTGGTTTTAGGTGCAGTACCTGGTCTGGATTAATCCAATAAGCCCCAGTGGGGTACAACAAATCCTAACCACTTCTAGCATTATAACTCTCGGTAATCGCCTTCATCCCGTAGTCTCTAAGTATCACCGTGTGCTCATTAGCAAGGCGTAAGTTGCCACCCAACAAGTGTTACAGAGATGTTATTCATGTAAAAACAACAACCTTCTGATGATACTTATCATCATTACTGGTGTTGATCTTATATATCGAAGATAAAAATAAGAACCAAACCAAAAACACCAAATCTTCACGCCAAACCTCATGCCTCCTAGATTTTTTTTACATTTAATTTTCATGAACTGATGCATGCATTTAATCTGAAATATACTTTAATTCTTCAGACTGTGTCTTGCAAAAATGTTTTGGCAGTAAATGGGTTCCTCACAGCTTCTGCCACGAGGTGAACTTAGTTGATAGGATAAAGTAGATTACCGCAGGGAGAGGTTAATCTATCAAGTAATCATATGAGAGTGTCACCATAAATCCTTACAAGTTCACGCTGCCAAAAAAAAAAAAAAAAAAAATTAGCCATTTCAGTTTTCTCCACAGTGTTTTTATTCAGGATTAATAATGTATATGAGAATCTATATTTTACCGTGAAATGACAAGGAAGGAAGACAAACTCTCAAATACTTATGGACGCGTTTTCTTTTCTCTTATATTTATATGTGCATTCTTGTCTTAACTGATTTACTGCAAACATTGCAGCTCTATAATTAAAGCTGTTAACACCTGTTGTTAAATTTAACATCGGGACAACTTCCTTTTATAGTTTGCCTGCCCTTCAAACGGGTCAGTTGGTTTCCCGGTGCCGTCTTAATTTACCTGCAGTGGCAAACAAGTTGTCTTGATACGGACGTCGTAATTACATTGTTTTGAAAACAGAATTTCGTCGCCTCTCACTCTTAATTAAACTTTGTGATTGTGTTGCCCAGAAGTGTGCATTAACTGTAATTTGGTGAAAGTTAGATTTTGTCGTTATTGCACTGATCTCTGCTGGGCACCCTTGGGTTTGTTGTACACTTCCTTTTTAAATGGAGACTGTTATTGTTATGGGTTCATGAGGCCAGTTCATAAGGTTTATTCGATAATTAATACACACACATACATACTGTAGGCCCAGCTACTGGTTTGAAGATCCCATGCTGAGATCCAACATCTGCGAAAGCCAGTCAATTTAATATGTCATCAGTGTGTGTACACTATAACACTGACGGCTGTGAGAGCGAAGGGTTTTAATGTTTTTCCTCTATTAGTTTAAACCCACCGCTCCTGTTTAGCCAAACCTTTTTGATATATTGTGGCAGCAGTTTTACTCCCTCTCTTCTCTTACTGCACAATTAGGTTATAATTAAATGCACATTTAATATGATTGTTATGAAATAAAAAAAGGAAGCTGTGAGAATATATTTGGAATGCACATAATTGCCAAAGAGATGATTAGAAAATGAAGGGAAAAAAAAATCATCCTTGAAAGTCCTTGAGTCATAATCAGCCTCAAATTATAATGTTTATTTGTCTTTTTTTTTTTGCTGAGGAGAGAAAATTACATCTTATTTATATAATTATGTAAACAAAAGTGATGGTAGATTCCACGACCAGCCAGGTTTTTGAGTATGCAGCAGTGACCTTGGCTCCTTCCCCGTGCTCCATGTTGACAGATAAAAACTTTATTAACCAGCCGTCTCCAGGACAGGAGACAAACCGCCCGTGAAACCGATGCACGCTAGTATTTGAGAAATGTGGCAATTAGGGGTTGATATTTTTTTCCAGTGAAAGCACCAAGGAGTAGAAGGAGGTAATAAACACAGCTTGTTTGTAGCCCAGGAAGCAGCAATTATAAAGTGCTTGGAGAGTTGTTGTGTTTATTGTGCCTGGGAGTAATGAGATAGGCTGCGCTGATCCCTCACTGATGCTATGGCTCCTAATCCTCAACCCTCTTTCCCTCCTCTCTTGTTTATCCACCAACAGCCTCTGACCGTTGCTGGCCTGTCACCGCTCTGGGCAGAACCAAGTGACCTTTGACCTGTGTGTTGGCTGACTTTTCAGCTCAGAAAAATGGTCTGGCACTGAGTCGCAGCAACGGGGCCATAAATGTGTCATATGTGGGGTAGTTACTTTTTCCTCAGTATGTAACTTTGTGGGTTTGTTTTACCACCAGTGCAGCTTCTCTGTAAACAGTTATCTTGATTTCGAAACCGTCCAATTTCTATTGATGTCTGTCTCACTTCTCTTACTCTCCAATTTCCCCATGTGAATTTGTCTTAAGTGGTCTCTCAGATTTGGATGACTGACATATTACAAGCTCAGGAAACCTATTTTGGGATCTTGTTATAGCTTGTGCATATTCCGTCTGAGTTATAAGATGCAAGAATTCAAGTGTTGTCCAATGGAGTTGTCATATCATTCCTTTTTATATATATTTTTCACATTCCGTCCATCTTTGGACTCTGAAACGCTGGCTTATTCCCCTGTGGTCCACAAACTGTCCCATCTGTGACGGATCATGTACAGAGAAGTGGTTTTGTGACGTTAGCCCCAACAATACCTATCCCGGGTGAAGATACATGTGTAGCTACAGATACTCACCTATACTTGTGTGTACATCCTTCCGAGAAGAAGAATGCTGCGTGTACAAGTGTGTTATCTGGGTGACCTAGAGACGGACTGGTTATCACCTCTGTGAGCCTCTCAGGGCTGAACCACAGAGCCAGCGGAAAAACACCACTCCTGCCTCTGCATCTGCTGGTCGGCCAGCATGTCGGGCTGCTGCAGGGCTCACCTCCTATCTAATCAACATGGACAAGCCACTTGTCCGTACACACACAAACACACACACCAACCGCACACAAATTCAAATGCACACGGACTTGCTCAGAGATAGCCCCACACATGTAGACATGGTTAGTGATAGCCCCCCCCCAAAGGCACATGACACACCACACATACACACCTACATGCTGATAATCGCAGACAAACACACAGTAATTTGGGCCCCGCTCTTGGGTTCCCAGATATAACGAGCTGTTGCTCTTAGATGTGGGAGCGGTCCGGAGGGCACAGAAGAGGGTCTAAGGCCAAGTGGTGGACATGCAGATCAGGTAGCAGAGGGCGCCACAAGGTTGGACGGGGGGGGCCTTTGGGTGTAGTGGAACTAAAACGGGCCTCCTGACTTTGACAGAGTCCACTTTGCTATCCGTCAGCCCGAGGAAGCTGACTGCCGTGTGACTCTGGTCCTCCTTCCAACCACATCCGCCATATCTCGTCCTTTGTTCGTACCTTTAAAGAATCTCCAGCCGCAGAGGAGACAGTTGGTCTTGCATCTACCCTTGAGATGGAAATGGGTGGGGTCAGCATTTTCGAAGTGCAAATTCTAAATCCATCTGTGGCGCCATTTTAATCCCCTTTTGTTTGGCTTGTGAAATGCTTTTTTCTTTCTTTCTTTTTCATGCCAGCCGACCTTCTGATGTTACACAGTGCAGCTCCCCTTTGCCCTCATCCCTGCCCTCTGAACAACATGTGGCCAAATAACAAAACCCTAAACAAAAGAGGTAGATTGCCAGAGCAGAAGAAAGGTGGGGGCGCACATTTTGTGTCTGAAACACTTCATGAGTGCTAAGTGAGGTTGGCACCAGCTGCTGGAGCAGAGTCGAAGAGAATCGGGGGGAAGTGAATTGCGTTTGGCACCAGGCGGCTATCAGGCAGTAATTAGTATAGCTAACATCCCAGATGAAGGAGTCAAGTCTAGGTCAGGGTAAAAAACTTCAAGGGTCTTAGCGGGTAAGGGTTGGAGGCCAAGCCATGCCCCCTCCCCTCTCTGAATATAAGCTCATGCCGTGCCTGCTCAGATTTGCTGAAATCTGTATTGACCTTTCACCCTGAGGTGTCGCAGCCAGTCACATGTCAGGCTGGCTCCTGTGGACCACGCTGGATGTGTTCATATTAGATTGTCTCAGTAGTTCCTACTCAAGACCTTCCCAACCCGGCCCGAAGATTTAATCTTACACACGATGAGGCTTTTGACATAGATGTTACCTTACAGCTTAAACCCATGCTTGGCATTCCTGCCCTGCTCTGGCCCCAGGATCAACCTTTTTCTGTAATAAAGACAGGCCCTCCAACCAATCAACAGAAAAAAAATGAATGCATGTATGGATGAGCGGATGGATAACAGACAAATTGATGATTTCGTCCCGCAATTCCGGGAATCACATTGTAATCTCCGTCTTGTTTGCCGAGGTTGGTGTGAATTTTCCGTACGCATGTGCATGGATGGTGTGGGGTCTCCGCATTCATTCCTGGTTTCTTAAAAGACCTTTAATCCTCTAATGCAACCATAATCTCTTTTAATACATTCAATATTAGTCGACAAATCACATGATAATAAAGTGATATGAAAATGTTTCTTTCGAATGACAGGGCGCACCCAGGATTTAACCCCGGAGACTAATCGTAGCTGACACTCTCTGCTTGTTATGTTGACCATGTCATAAGGTTTATGTCCGATGTTGCCCTGTAACCTTCACCCAGCAGTCTTATTTATAAGCAGTGTTTTTACATAAGAACGATAAATTAGAATGCAAAATACACAGTCGTGTGTTTTTTCTCTTTCATAAATCGTAATCAGGGATTTCTATGTGTTCTTCCGTATCAAATACTTTTTCTCTGAATAACTTCAGTCTCTGAGGACTTAAGATAAACAAGGTTCTACTGCAGGAAAAAAAAAGGTTTGAACTGTGTGAACTTTGGTGCATTTCATTTATCCGGCGAGCTATTTGTGGTGCTTTTCATCTCTTGAATCATGGCCTAGTTTCTGTATCTTGTTTTTAGAAAACATGAGCTAAGCTTTGGTGCACAAACCAGACAGCCATTAGATCGCTGCACTGTAGGTCTGACCTCTGACCAGCTAAGCCCCTACCCCGCCCTCTAGTAAACCCCTCACCCCAGCCCGCCCTCGGCTCTGCCCCATCCCCGTCCCTTCTTGGAAATGATATTATGGTGTTTGGATCATCCTCCTTGTCTTCCTCCATACTGTAATCCTATTTGCTCTGTCATGTGTTGGTGTTCACAGATGGCGAGTGTGTGTCCGTGCCTGTGTGTGTTTATGTGCGTGTGCCTGTGTGGAGGTGGTATGACACCCAGCTCACTCACAGCTGTTTGGACGAGCTCACTGGCCCCATTGTCTCTCCCACACATCTCAGAGAGGGTGGTCCTGCGCAAAACACACGCTGGGCCGTAACCACCCGATCACCCCGGAGTGTGTTGAAATATAAATAAGCGTAATATTTTTGGTGACATCGCTATCAGAATTCAAATATTCAACCCCCCCCCCACACACAGTCCTTAATTTTTTAACCCTCCTCCGGTAATTTTCCCTTCGTGCTGCCGTCCCTGCGCTTCCCATAATGAACATGTTAAGCTGAATGACAGAACGAGTGTGAAATGGGGTGGGTTTGGGAGGGAGATGCGGTATGGGGGCGGGGGGGGGGGGCAGGTGGAGAGGGTTGGTGGGGCGGGAGGCAGTGAGTTCCCACTCATTGTTGAGTCTCGGGCAAAAAAAAAAAGGAGAGCGAGAAAGCGCTGCAGGGTGAGAGGTCCTTGGCAGCGCTCCAATAGTTGGCGTCTCGGCGTCCACATTTAGTTCCAGCTGAGTGCCCACAGTGGGCATGGCCGCACTGCCTTCACTCTGACCTCTCGACCGAGGACCACTGCTCGCCTGTTTCCACCACCCCTTTTGATTTATCCCTTTCTTCTCCTCCTAACCCCCTCCTTCCTCCTCCTCCTCCCTTTGTATTTTGGAAATGGCTTCATAACAGCCCAAAAAAAAAAAAAAAAAAAAGATGTTTCGGAATTGATTTGTCAGTTTGTGATCAGGCAACCAGTGGGGTTCCTTTCCGGCTTTGTTTTTTAAATACAGTGGAACTTATCATTCACCTCTTGATCAAAAGTAATTTAAAACAATTTTAGTTTTTTGTCCTGATGTTCAAATAAAAAAAAAAAACTACAGGTGGGATTTATTTTGTCATTAATTTGTTTCTGTCAAATATCGAAGTGTTGCCTTCAACAGAATTTCTCGCTTTTCTCTCTCATGAGAGTGTTAATGGGGATTTTCCTTGTTAGATGCTGTCGAATGCAATTTGCAGACAAAAGGTAGAGTGATGTTTAAATAGGTGATCAATGACGATATGCTGATATATAAATTTGTGCACAGCTTTTCACAAACACATTTCTGTGGCCACAGTTTTACTGTTAACTTTATAATCACAATATTTTAAGGAGCTTTATTGATCTTGGTTTAATGTTTTGTTCACTGCTTACATAAAAATATTTTACAAAATCTGCAGAAAAAGTTGTTTTACTGTGCAATTACAGCACATTTTGTGCAAGAAAGTTTCACACAGTGTTTATTGTTTTGCAAATGAAAAGATGATGTTTTTCATTTTCTAAATAGCTTCAGTTCTGGTAGTGGAAGAGCGAGAAATGCAGGGTTTCTCTCTCTCTCTCTCTCTCTCTCTCTCTCTCTCTCTTTCTCTTCTTCCCCTGCACTTAAAGACTTTCTCTCAGGGTGGTGCCCTTGACACTGACCCGGAGAATGTTAGTGTTGGGGCAATAACACTGTCAAGTGTTGAAGTCTGTTGAGAAGGAAAGAACTTCCAGTGACAAACTCCCAGAGAACTTTAATTCTCTCCTTTTCTCTCACTTCTTTATGGCTGTCCATCTTTCTACACCACACATCCTGGTCCTCTGTCTGACCTTTACTTTCTCATTATGTTTTTCAGATGTTTAGGCTGTTTAGAAAATACAAAAAATTTAAAAATCCATCCACCACATTCATCTTTAAGAAAATAATTTGTGTGTTTAGAAAAACATTGTCCATTGATTTTTTACATGACAAGAATCCAAGGAACTCTGATGACTAAAATTCTTCTAGTTTGGTTCTTGTCCCTGACAGGTGAACTGTCCATGTTTTTTCTTAAGATTTTTTAACTGTTAGATAAATAATGATAAACTTTACTACTACATGTAGTTCTGTGAACACTGTGACACATTTTTATGTCATGTTAAACAAAAGAAGGAGAAATAATGCAGATTCTAATTTTGGATATTTCACTGCACAATTTCATAGTGACATTAAAACTTTAAATAATTGAGTTTTAAAACTACTTCCATTTGTTTTATGCATACAGCTGCTTTTATTTAGAGGTCGTATCATAGTCTTTTTTTTTTTTTTTTTTTACCTTGTTTCCAACAAAATCCATAATTTTAATTTCAAAAAGTTTGTTTGTGCCTCTGACTCTCGCCTGTTGTGCTGCTGCACAGACGCTGAACGAAGTGGGCGCCGGGCCAAAGCGGGAAGGGTCGATAGCTGTTATACGGGCAAATGCTTGCAGACAAGCAGATTTTGGGAGGCCTAATAAATTGCACCTGTATTGATCTCTATGGGAAATGCCTGTATGATACAGGAATAATTTAAAGAAGAAGAAGAAAAAAGAATTGGGTTGGAGGGGATGGAGGAGGTGGAGGTGGAGGTTGTTGGCAGTGGGGGGCAGACATGTTTGTGCGGACTTTGTCAGGATGCAGATAGTGGGATCAAGATTGGGTATTGACGAGATAGGGTGCCGGGTGACTGAGCCACAGAAGCTTGAAATAAACTGTCGGAGGCACACGGCCAGTTATTATAGTGAAGCGGCCTGGCCCTGCTCAACCTTGAGCCAGTCGATAAGCTATTATAACCATGCAAATTGTGGCCAAATCAGAGAACTGACATATTGGTATTATATTCCTGTGCAGCCACTGGGTTATGCATCATTATTGGGAGTCTGCAACAATATGCATTATGCTCCCTTGTTGTTTAGTGGGTGGACTCATAAAGGGAAAATGCTGCCACAGACAGCAAGACAATATGTGTGTGTGTGTGTGTGTGTGTTCTTGGGGCATTGAATTATGTTTTTTTGGTGGTTATAATTTAAAGGCCCTGTTAGGTTTCTA
>JAQNCA010000027.1:18969484-18986942 GCA_029783725.1 Acanthurus tractus | reverse complement strand
CCACAGCGACCCTGCCTCCGCCAAAGTGGGTACTGCACCCCTCATCCTCGCCCCCCCCCCCCCCCCCCTCCCACACACACACACACACACACACACACACACACACACACACAGCAAACACACTCTTTCTCCTTCAGCACTCCTCCAGCGGATCACTGTCAGATCACTATTTGCATAATTATATGCTCAGCTCAGAAGAGAAAACTAACCCCCAAATTTTACGGGTCAACTAACTGCAACAATCAATGTTTTATCGGGTATACTAAGGGAAAAATGTCTTCAACAATCACGCTGGAGGAACTGTCTTTCTCTCCCTCTCGCCCCCTCTCCATCAATTCAATTCAATTACTTTATTGGCATGACTGCTTATCAGAAACAATATTTCCAAAGCAGTTAAAAAAATGTAAATTCACCCCCCAACCTTGCTTGAAAAAAAGACCCTTCTCTCTCTCTCTCTCTCTCTCTTTCTCCCTCCCGCTCTTTCTCTCAGTACGTGAGCAAATACTTTTTCATCTATTGACTGAGGGGGGGGGAGAATGTCTGGGCTTAAGCTTGGAGGTGCATTCAAGATTGTATCCCTTCTTCCCTTCCCCTATTCTGTCCCTCCTTTCTCTGCGCGCCTCTATACTGTGTTTTTCCTCCGCAGAAGAGGTCTTTAATATAAGGCCTGTATTGCAGAGCACAGAACCCACTGGCCGGTTTCGTTAGACATCATTACATATTCATTGACTTGCAGAGAAACCATTTAATCCAGTGGAAACAACTCCTCTTCAATCGCCTCTCTGCTTCTCTATTCTAATAAAGACTCGCAGGCTGAGACAACACTCGGGGGCCGCAGACATCACATTTAGGAGAGAGTGTGACTGGGCTTTATTCCGCAGGGCGACGAAGGTGAAGCTCGGCTGAATGATGTGGGTCTGGGCACAGGTGTTGCACCAAGTGGGGGTCCCCAAAGTGGCGGGGGCACGGGGCCTCTTATGGGTTGTTGTTTTTTTTTTTGTTTTTTTTTTTTAAAAAAGAGTCCCAGCAGTAAGATGCAAATATATACTTTAATTTCTATCTGCTTAATGACGCGAATCATTTGATGTGCGTCGCATAACTGCAGGAACAAACCATTATGGAGTTCCTGCCATTAAAGAAAAACTTGTGTAATGAAACTCCGAGCTGCTCGAGCGCACACATACACACACACACACACACACACACTGACACACACATAGAGTCGCATATTGGATGACCCGCTGTTCTCCTACCTCTGCTCTCACCTGTCTGTGGGGCTGCAGTGAAAAAAAAAGGACTATCATAACCACAATGTGTGGAAATATGCAAAGTAAGACAGCTATCCCAGCAAAAACTGCAATTCCCCAGGTTATTATAAGAAAAGCAGGGGCTTGTAAAGAGGTGAAAAATGCCTTTAGAGTCCAAAAATCACCAAGAAACACAACTAGGCTGAAGTCCCAGTAGGAATATAATACGAATATTAGCGGAATATTCTCGTGGTTATTCGTTGGTATTTTCTTTTCTCGGCTTTGCTGTCTAATACTTCTAAGTAGCCACTACATCAGCAGCAGCATGGGCTAATGTGTGTGTGGTGCGTGCTTGAGGATCCTGGCATATAATACTCCGATTGTGGGACAGCTGTTGGCAGAGCCGTTTTACGGTGTTCAGTCCATTTGGCTTTAATAGCAGCTTTCAGGCGGACCGCTACTCTATCCCCTCACCGCCCCCTCAATTACACCTCCTCTGATACTCTGCTGGCCTAAAGACTCCTGCAGTAAAAAACACCCTCTGAAATGCAATACATTTGAAGAATGGGCTCTGACTTTTAAGATTTGGGGCTATACTCT
This sequence comes from Acanthurus tractus, assembly GCA_029783725.1. Lineage (NCBI taxonomy): Eukaryota > Metazoa > Chordata > Actinopteri > Acanthuriformes > Acanthuridae > Acanthurus > Acanthurus tractus. The sequence continues at coordinate 18,985,095 of JAQNCA010000027.1, read as the reverse complement.
GATGATTTCAGGGAAGCAGTGCTGGGCGAGCGGTGATGAAGGAGGGAGGAAAGGAAGTATAACACAGCTCATTGGCCTAGTTTAACAGGCCACCGACGACTTACTGGGGAAAATTGGTCATTTTGTCTTGATGAATGGCAGTCAGGATGAAGGGGGCTTTAGGTAGGGCCTGTGATCGGGGCCTTTCTGTGGCAGTAAAGTGCGACTGGATCTCTGCAAACTTGAGAGCAATGAAGTCTGTTATTTAGCACTTTGCAATTTGTCAAATTCAAACATCCTACTGACAAATGCCAATTTCGGTTTAACACTTGCGTGTGTCCGTGTGTGTTCTTTGTCTTTGTCAAAAAAAACATGAACACTTATCAAACAACAAGAAGAAAGTTTTATTCTCTTGTGTAATACCGTGTGTCTCATAGTATTTCTTCATAATATGCACAAATAAAGTTAAACGAAGCGTGAATTTACTGCTTTTAGACCCCAGACTCACATCTGAACTTCATTTATTATGTTTTATTATTTATTTTCTAACGAGTTGCCTACAAGGCCTTTCAGTTTTTTTCTCTTTGATTTAAATACAAACAGTGTCTAAGCTGTAACAGAGGATCATAATTTATCAGAACTAAAAATTACACATTAACTTTCCATATAAGTGCACTTTATTGATATTTGCACTTATATTTACAATGTTATTAATCCAACACGTCGCACTAAAATGTTATAATAAATTTAATAGCCTATTGCAGAATCTGCTGCGGACATTATATGCCATATTTTAAAATCTAAATGTATTATATAAAACTTTTGTGTATCATTTACGTCAACAGGAAACAATCAAAATTCATTTCTTTAAAACGAAAATTAAACACTTGAATTTAACGATTTTATAACCTTCTGAATAACCAGTTCTCACAAATAATGCACGTGAGCAATGTTTAAATTGACATGATTAAAAACAACTGTACAATAAAAGAATAAATCGAAAAGGGAAGTGATTGTCGTTTAGATAATGCAAAAGATAATACTTATCGAAATTATAATACGCATTTTTTGGAGATTTATTTTTCTATAACGTTTCTCGAGTTTATTCAGAGTTTCTCTGAAAAAGAGAAAGAAATTTTTCATCGGAAAGTGGCTCATTGTCCATTTTGTACGATAAATAGAGATCAATCCTCCTTATAAAGCGTTTTATTAGTACTAACAACAACTCGAGAAGTTTATTGTCATCCACGAGCAAAAAAATAATTGCATAGTCTTATTTTAAGCGACCATAAAAAATCGAAGGAGGTCGTCTGTTTATGAAACAATATTTTCTTGCACTTAAAGCAACGAAATAATGAGGTATTTCCACAAATCCTTCAAGTATAATCCTCCCAAAATCAATATCGCATTGGAGGGAGTTGGTGAGATATCGATTAGTTGGCAGTTAGAGAAAAGGCCTTGACTTGCACTGCAAAACTATACAACCTTTTAACGAATCACCAGCCACGTATTAACTCCTAATTCATTTTTCAAATAAACGTAAAAAAAATGCTCGAGACATTTGATAGAGCGTCAGATGAGTCAAAATTACATATTTAATTTCAGCTTTTTCATGAAATATTCTGTTTTGTGATATTTTAAAAAGTGTCAAATGAGAGAAATAATTCCAAGAGCATCGGGAAAATGTGGCTGATTCAAATTTGTTTCAAAAGCTGCGTTGACTCAAAATATTTCTTCTACAAAACTGCTGACATTCTTAGATATACAGACGTTTCAAAAAGAGTTTAATACAGTGGAAAAGTTGTGTTAAAACAACTGTTTTTGCAGTGTAACTCCTGCACTTAACACCCAACGTCTTCTCTCTTTTGGGTTTAAAATCTCTGGTAAGGAAGGAGTAGGGAAAAAAAAGTGTGCAATGCGATATTAAACCACACATTATAGATGAGTTTCATCATGTGGACGCAGCCCTCCGAGGATAAACAGTGCAGTTCGTGCGGTAAGAATAAGATCCAAGTTATTATTACTGAGGGAGCGGCCTTTCACTGGCAGCACCCTGCATCCTCATTACATCCACCCCAAAAAGAGATGAAGGGCTAAATGAAGTTATTGCCATCCAATGAACTCAAATTAGCCGGGCCACACCATGACAGACAGCTCGGATGGAGGGAATGGGGAGGGGGGGGCGGCGGGCTTGAAGGAATATAGGTGGTGGGATTGGCAGGTGTGTGTTTTGATGTGCATTTCATGGTTTTGCAAGGCCCCTTAAGTGAAGTTGGGTTCATTTTGAATCTCCGTGGTTAAGCGAGTTAATATACTTGTGTTATTAAAGGGCCTGCAGTCACCTTGCAGACTGCTCCATGATGCCTCACCCTTCTCCTCCCATCCCGACGGCTTATAGACTTTGTTCCCATCTATTTCAATTCTTTATCAGCCATTCAAATATAACGTTTCTCTCTCCCTCTCTCTCTCTCTCTCCACACCCGTCCACAATCTCTCCATCCGGTTGAATAGCTTCCTTTCTTGTCGCTAAGGTCCTCATTGTGTTAGCTACCTGAGTCAGCAGGGAGGATGAAAAGAGGAGAGTTTGACGGGGGAAGGACGGGAGGAAGGGGTAGTTTTGACATGCAGAGAGGGAGACAGAGGCGATGATAGGCGAGCGGGGCCCTGTGAGGAGTTGAGTGAATTTACCTGTTCCTCCGGTGGCGAGCTGTGTGTACGTGTGTGTGTGTGTGTGTGTGTGTGTGATTGTGTGTGTGTGTGTGAAGTTCACAACACAGCGGCCAAGTCTACTTTATTGCTGTTTATCCCTGCAGCAAAAGCTGTCAGGCGGTGACAGATTGGCAGCCTCTCTAATCAGTGCCCTCTTCCCTTCTCTCCGAGATCCCCCCTAAACTCATCCACTGCTGATCTGTCACAAATGGATTGTTACTAATGCTATTTATTCTGGCTGATATATATAAAATGCACGTATGGATAAAGGTAAACTTTTCATTTTTACCATTCGATTAAAGTCGATGTACCAATATCGTTTCGTTATTTTTTTTTTATTGAGTATTTGAACATCTTTTAATATTAATAAAAATTGAAAAGAAAGAAACTGAGCAGCTCTGACGTAAATATTAAGTGTTTTTGATGTTTCGATCTCAAACCAAATCTATCAATTTCAGTTTAAACAGGGGAATTGTTTTTTTTCCCCTTTCTTTCCTTTCTTTTCTTTTGAATAATAGCTCCTTTAGTCTGATTAGAAATTAAAAAACCTATCCAATTAAAACTCAAATATTTCCATGTTCAGCAGAATCTGTGAGAGATTAAATTCATCTCGTCTCAGGCAACTGTGGAGCAAGAGAAAAAAATAAGTTCATAATGACACCGTGTTTGATCTGAAAATTGCAAATAAAGTACTTTTTTTTGCATTTTTATGGATCAAAAAGATCCATAAAATATCACATTCTTTGATCTTTTCTAGATGAAAAGCACATTGTTTGTGCTGGGCTACTGACCGTGCAACCTTTTCATCCACAACTATATTTCATATAAATATTTATAGCATTATAATCACACTTCAATACCAATTATCCAAAAAGAAATGCTGTTGCCTAAACTTTCGACCTTCTATAAAAGTATTTCCATAGATTTTTTTTTTATTATAAACCAACATGTCTGTGTGTGTGTGTGTGTGTGTGGCTATGCGTGTGCGTGTGTGTGTGTTAAGGGGTCTTGATATTGGTCATACAGATGAATAAAGGCTATCAAATCGGCCAGCGCACAAGAATTTGAAGAACTGGAAAAAGAAAAAAAAATATATATATATAAATATATAAAAGCACGACATCCAACCCGAACTGCAGTTTCATGTAGAGCCCGCGGAATAACAGCAGACCCAAAGCTATATTTCACTTAGAGCCTTCAATGGGATTGGTGCTTATCTCGCCAACACAGCGCTGCTGACCTGTAGGCAGCCGCATCAGAGGTGTGTGTTTGTGTTGAGGTGTTGACCTGTCAGGGGGGACTTGTTAGGACTTTAACTCCGACTGCTGGCGGTCTCTAGACATCCGGGGGTGGCATCGATTTGAAACTTGTCCTGTCTAATTTGATGATAACATCCAGCCTGGCCCGCCGCAGCACCATGGACAGCGCACTGTCTTGACCTTGCCTTGCTATCAAATTACCCCCGTCTGGGCCACGGTGGGAGCCCAGCACCAAGTTTACTATAGGCTGAGAGAGGGAAGGAAAGAGAGAGAGAGAGAGAGAGAGAGAGGAGAAGAGAGAAGCTGAGAGAGAGAGAGAGAGATTTGCTTCATTCACCAAAGACAAATCTTCTGTGAAGCCACTGCTTACACTCTGTAATACTGTGGTAAATCAAGAAGAGGTTGGCGGTTTACATTGGCTGTTGCGCCAACCGCCTATGTAAACAATACTCAGTAACATTTACACAAAGACTCTATTTGATGTTTTTTTTTTTCACCCGTCCCTGCGTGTCTTCCCTCGGTTTAATACCACCTCTCAACTTCAACTCTATTCTGTGAACTGGGCTTAAAAACGGACCATATTAAGCCTGGTGATGCAAGATTTTAGGATACATGGTCACCTGTCCTTAAAATAAAGATTTTTCATCAGTGCAGGAAGCATCCAGATCCTTTATTTATACTGCAATATATTCCAAAAGTTAAAGTTCTGCATTGAAAATCAAACGTATGTAAAAGGATATTTTGTGTTTGTATTTATTAATGTCTAAGTTGCATTTTATTATAGTAGTTGGTCTAGGTGAAACTTATTTTAACTAATAAACTGTTGGGGAGTTTATTTTTGTATCTTATTCTTTTATGTATTACACTTTGGAATAAATGTAGTGGAGTAAAAAGTAAAACATTTCCTGGTGTTACATCTCACTGCTGCTTTTATAATGAACATATTGAAAGAATGAGTTTGTGAAGTATGTTTAATGAACATTCAGAACATGTTTTGCAGGTTGGAGGTCGCAAAAAATGTGACATTTGTGAAGCAGATTGAAAGACTTCATCCTCTTAACAAGTCATCTCTCTCTCTCTGACGTGAGCTGCAGAAGAACGAACAGTTCTTCATGCACCAGCCAGGCTTGAAGTCAAACCCAACAGAATACGTACAGTATGTGGACGCCTGGTGAATGTACTTGCGCACCAGTGCATGTAAATAGATGCCAGGCAATAAGAGAAAACAAGCAATTTATATTTTGCAAATCTTCTCAGAGTAGTTACATCCTATCAGCTGGTGCACATACTGTGGTAACAAGTTGATTTGGGAACCAGAACGTCTAAAGTTTGAGAGAGAGCCCAAGGCGCTGACGGGAGGAGGATTTACTGGTGAAGAAAGAGAGAGAGAGAGAGAGAGAGAGAGAAAGAGGGAGAGAGAGAGAGAGGCTGTTTGATGGAGCTCTACAGCTTTGAGACAGCTTGTTAATTAAAACCCCAAGAGATGAGGCTCTGCAGCCACCGTCCATATCAGAGCACTGCTAACTATACTGACAGCAAGTTACTTAACAAGCGAGCGCCTCAATCCTATACCGTTTTATCACAGGCAAGCAGTGAGATATTTTAATTCGTTAAAATCCCACTGTGGCGCTGAAATATCTTGTTTTCTACTTAGGAAATTATGACAAACCTTCGTATTCTCTGTCATTCCAGGGGATAGAGCCCAAATGGCTGCTTATGCTTCAAAATCCACACACCAGCTTAAATGTGGCAAATTCGATTAAAGAAGGAAAGAAAGAAATGTCACAAAAAAGAAGAAGAAGAGTGAATTAGTCTAGACATAGGTTGGGTGGTATTAAATTCTTAGCTTTATATTCAGACATTGGAATTATTTCCCCCCCCCAAAAAAAAAAAAAAAAAAAAAAAATCAAAGTAGCTTGAGATTTCAGGGAGGCAGATAGGCCTGAGTGCAGATACAAAGAGGGGACATCAAGTCAAAACAAAGAGGCCACTGTGTGTGTATGTGTGTGGTTTTTTTTTTTTTTTTGGTGGATGCGTTTTCTGATCAGTTTCAATCGAGGTCATCATACGCTTTGTCCCCATGCATTATTCCACCTTAATTGAACCCGCAACCCGCCCCTTGCCTGCGGGATCTCCGAGCAATTTCAATTCTATATGCATGCGTGAGATGATGGCTTGTTAAGTCGAGGAAAACAAATACCAAGAGAGCCTTACTCAAACACTCAAAATGTATGACGGGCCCGGGCCCATTGTTCAAAAAATAATTGAAACGCTGCTTCCTCGCTCGCTAATAACGTGTTAGCCAAGTGTAGGCCAGCTCATGTAAATAGCAGTAAGAGAAGACGTGGGTTTGGAAGGAATGAAGTGAAGCCTGACGGGTATTTTTTTTTTGCGTCTTCTGGGGGCTGCAGGTGGAGGAGCCCCGTATACATAAGCGAGCCTGCTGTGCCACACCACCCAGGATCCAACGGGGGAGTGTGAATGCTTGTGTGAGTGTGTGTGTGTGTGTTTGAGGGGGTGTTTATAACAAATGGATAATTCGGCTCAATCAACAATAAAAAAAAAAAAATCTTGCCTGTGGTGAAATTGTTCTGTAAACTGAAAGGGTCCCGTTCAAATCCCGCAACTTTCGTGTCCATAAGTTTGTTGTTGGTTCGTGAAGCCCACCCACTCCTCATCAATCCATTTCGTGACAGTTTCACGCACTGCCTTCATACTGTATAAGCATAAAAGTTCCTGAGCACCTCAGCTGATGAGAAATAAAAAGCACCATTCTCTTGTTATCACGATTAACTAAACAACATATATACATACAGATTATGTACTGCCACACTGGAAAAACAATCAGCTTTTAATTCTCATATGGTCATTTAATTAGCTTTAAATTATAATAGTTAAAGGAGTGTACACTTGTATTTTAGATGTCTTCACAGGAGAAAAAGATGAAGCAACAGTGAGGAAAAAAGCCAAAGCCACCATTCACAGCCCACATGGGCTGCACTTGCACTGTTTATCTTCAACCACATCAGAGCAAGTCTATTAGCTGGACCTGTTCAGCCATTAACTTGCAAATTAAAAAAATGTTTACTGTAAAAAAAAAAAAATTACATTTGGTGTTTATTTTAAAGCAGTACAACTCTAGCTACACACAAAAAACATTTTAATCTTCATAAAAAGATCAATCTTTGCACTTTTGTGCCCTCAAACCACAGCTTTGAAAAACAGAAGAGAGACTGATGTTCGCATTGTTTCATAAAAAAACATCATGTAGGTCTGAGTCAACGGAAAAGGAGAGTAAACTCGATTTGAAAATAAAGAAAAAACGTTTGCAGGGTTCACTTTTCATTGTCGAAGTGGCTCTTTCCAAATGCGTGTAAAGTGCGTGTTTCTTTGTCACTGACGGCCGTGTTAAGGCCCCTGCACCTGATCTGTTTGTGGCTGGTCTGGGGCCACGGCGCTTTTTAAGACAGCTGTAAAAGGCTCTCCAAGTCTCCAACACATTCATCAACGTCAGACACTGACAAGCCGCTATTTAGTGAAAGTGTAACTGCAGCAGTATATCTTAGAGCAGAGTGGGCCACTCAGCAAACAATGCAATGGACTTTTCCCCCCTTGGTTGCAACCAATCTAAAACAGATTAAAAAGTCGGACAGATGATCGTTGGATTGTTAAAAAAAAACAACAAAAAGGCAAAATTATTAAAAAAAACCATGTATTTTCTTAAATTTTCTTTATATTTCATCGTGAATAATTGGCTTTGTTTTGCATCACTACACCTAAAACAGCCTTTCTGATCATTTATCAAACCGTTTAAAAATATTTTCTGCAAATTCAAAATGTTGCCGAAAATTTCTGCTCGACTATTGATTTCGTAGTCAAACTCAATCCTCTGCTGCATCGTCGTATTTAATGTGCCTGGCTTTACTTAAATTAATAAGACATAATTTATTTGAAAGTGGATGATTAGTCCCTTTTATTCATTCGAACTTAATTTAATTTCAAAATTTGTGTATATGTTCTGCAACGTTACATTGCTTAAACAAACAATTAATTATCTAAAGCTCAAATATTACGCGATAGTGTGCATTGCTATCAGTTTGCATTAAAATTAAATGCACTGCTAATCGCTGGTTTTAATCGATGTGATTCCGCAGCTTAACAAAACAAACAAAAATGTCCGAAGACATAGAATAATGCAATTATAAAACTCCCCCACTACTCGCAGCGGTGGAGTCGTTTGCAGCTGTTGAAATTCCTGGTTTTCTAAAATGGCTTTGGGAAAAGCTGCTGTGTGCTGTGCGGTGGACTGTGAGCTGGGGAGCAGAGCTGAGGAGAGAGAAAGGGTATGAGGCGGTTCTTGTGTCAGAGGGGTCCCACAACGCAGAGCGCCATCTAGCAAACAAAGGTAGAAACAATAATAGCATGGAAGGGGTTTGAGACAGAGAGGCTGTCTTTACGCAGACGGCACACAGGGGCGCAGAGGGACGCCACAACAAAGCACCGCGGTTTAGCTCTCTCAAACACTAAAAAAAAAAAAAAAAAAAAACTTTGCATCGTGCGTGTCATAGCGGCGATCCCAGCCTCGCAGTGCGTGCTCCGCGAGCTCACCATTTGTACAAGATTAATACGTTTTTTTTTCTTCCAGCAGAATCGATTTATTACTGTAACGTCAACTGCTTCCTCTCATTTTTTTTTTTTTTTTTTCGCCACCGGATCAAATTTTAATGAGCATCCGAGGAGAAGCTGATCAGTGGTCAAGCTGAAAATGGGAGAACTTTTAATGTCAAAGTGGGTGAGGGAGGGGGAGGGCGGCAGGTGACTCCCACACTTGACAAAAATCAATCGATACTATCACTTTCAAGCTCCATCACAGCGTTTTACTGGGGATGTGTATGTGTACCACAAGCAAACAATACATCTAACACGTCCAGAGCATTGTTGATTTATATATATATATATATACATATATAGGCTATATAAAGACAGAAGTAAGTCGTCTTTTCTGTAACATCATTGCTGGTAATGATGGTGCAATAACAGCAATAACAGTTACAGCCACATACAGTACACAAGCACATAAGCAGTAATAATGATGAGTAATAATGATAACAGTGGTGAAAGCTGGATCGTGAAGAGGGACACGAGCACTATTAGTGCAGCAATCAATGCAGAGCAATATATCTAAAACGATCGAGCATCAGTGGGCTTCTCTCAACCGGCGGATTCCTCTTGTTATTGTTCATCTTAGTCCACTTTTATTACCCAACAGGTTAAAAAATCTTGCACAGTGTGTTCATTTCATACATGGCGCTGTGACTCAAAAGATTATATGATTCCAGATAAATTAATTAGTGCATCCACCGAAGCAAAAAGGACTGATGAATATTTTTTTTGTCAGTTTGTAAAGATTTGCGAAGTAACATAAATCTAAATCTACAATTTTGACATATCACTTAAACATGATACCGAGGTGTAATAATACTAAAGACAACATGTGAGTGATTAGTCGGCTTTTGCAGTGATATATGAACCGAGGTGTCAGGGGCAAAATTTCTCATATTCGTTATCTTGTCATTCACCCCTCGACAACCAGCAATTGGTGACAATTTTCGCTTGGTTTGAGGCTTCTAATAATCCCCCACTGCCTCCACACTGAAAATAAAGTTTACACTGCATGGGCACACTCATAACTAGGCCACTTATGTGGTTTAAGAAATAATTATAATGGAATCGTGAGTCCTTCCACTGCAATGTACCTCACCTAATTTTATTATATATACATAATGATAAAGTGATACGTGTGTGTGTATGTGTGTGTGTGTGTGTGTGTGTGTGTACACGCGCGCGGTGGATGGTAGCTGTGCCCTCGCAGTAAATTGGGGTATACGCACTGCAGGAGTGTGCATTAATTGATTTATTAATTAATGAAAAAAATACATTTGCAATTTTTTTTTTTTTTTTTACATCTTCACCTACTTTGTGACATTATTTACATGATTTACTGTTCTGTGTAAAGGAACCTATATTGAATGTAATCACCATGTGGTTATTGGTGATTTATTACTTTAAAAATAGATTTATATGAAATGAGATAAATCAGATGTTAAAAAAAAGTAACAAGTATTTCAAATATTAAATTGACATTTATTGCCTTCCTTTTTAATTTTTTTTTCTAAAACCACTGCATGGCGTTAATGTGCCATTCAGTTGCAGTATGTCATTATTAATACATTTTTTGTTTTTTCTATTTTTTTTCCCTCATTTTTACTTGGAAGTAAATCCTTGATATTCTGCACTATTACCAAAATTGTAGTACATAGCCTAGTAATCAGAAAATTATAGGCTTGCTCTACGGCAAAGCCCCATTTTAGAGCTATAAAGAATCCTTTCAGAAAGGTTTTCTATCTCTTCGTCATTATGGTGCTGTAAACAGCCCCTGCGACATTACATGAGCTGCTGCTCCACATCAGCAGCGTTCAAGGAAGTTTCTGACAGCCACGGTGGCCTCCTTATTTGAATTAATCCAGTAGCCTATTTCATTTGCACAAATCAGAGGGAGCCACTATAGGCGGACCTTGGAAAGCCTTTCTTTTGTACACCTAAACCTCTGTGATCCACCTTGTGCCCACACGTTTCATTTCTGCTGCATGTTCTGGAGGCCATGCCACAGTGCTGAGACCCCACCTTCTTTATATACCCGCCGCCTGCGTGGAAAGGAAAGAGTGAAGATGTGACGGGGCGTATTTGAAGTATGACGAGCTTTGTGGTCCACTCCTTTTCATTCCCCCTTGCCTCAAATATACGCCCGCTTTTAAATAAGCCTCTTTGGCAATCCCATGCCGACCCCCCCAACACACACACCCCCTGCCACCTTGACATGAATGGGCGACTGACCTTTAGGGCCGTGTCCACTCTGCGGTCCAGTTTTATCCAAATAAGCCTTCTTCCCCCACCCTGCCTCATACGGTGCCAGCAATTCTTTACTGATATCATCAGCGGATGCAAATGAATTTGGACGGGGTGGGGGGGCGCCGGAGTGGAGGGGGTGGTGTTGGTGGTGTAGTCATGGACAAAATACCACACTGGCTGCAGAATGCTGCATGTGGAGAGATGGGAATATTGAATACCCCGCCACCAGAACCATCCCCGAATTCAATATTGCAGGGAGGGGTGGGGTGGGGGGGTGGGGGGGGGAGAAAATACACATTCCTATTCCAGAAATATTGGCTGTGAAATACCACCAAGAGAAAAAAAAAAAAATCGCCATTCAAATGAGATGCGTTTATTTCTGCATGGCCTTTGAAGAGAGGAGAGGGGTCGTGTCACTCAAAAGAAGGAAAGGGCCACTCCGTTATAACCCCCCCCCCCGTCCTTTTTCTTGCTCTCCCTCTCTCCCACCCTTCCCTTCCCCTCTTCTCTCGCTTTGACCGACCCCCACTCAGTCTTCCCCCCACACACACGCACGCACGCACGCACGCACGCACATTTTCACTATAGCACGCTGGCTTTGGGGGCGACACAGAGGCTAGATTAGAGCCTCGCTCCTTTAACAAGGGAGAGGAGGCACTTCTATAATCACAGCGGCGGTATGTAGGGCCACAAAGAGTTTGCAACCACAGGGCGACTGGTCTTCTGTAGAGTGGTCCAAGCCGTGGGCAAGCCAGAGAAATGCTCTATCCAACGTATTACTGGGATCAAAACACAGTGGTTATAGTGCGTGAAGAGGTTATTAACCCACTGAGCACAGCAAAAGACCACTTCTGAATCCCCACACAGCATAACCCTGGCATCGGCCGACTTAAGACAATTCACCACGTTAACATGACCGGAGCACAGCGCGAATGATCGAGTAATTATTTAGTATGTAGGGAGAAAGAGCAATGCATCCCTTGTTGACGATTTAGAGTGTGTTTCTGCACGACTACTGGCACCCCCTCCCTTCCCCAAGCACAGCAGTGTAACATGGACATACAAATTTGATGGATGGTGCTGAGTAAGATGGAAAAAAAGACATGTATTTATCAACATGCCGCATGTCCTCTGAGGTGGCTGAGAGAGAGAGAGAGAGAGAGAGAGAAAAGAGGAGAGAGAGAGAGAGAGAGCACCAACCATGGAGACTTAAGGGAGTCAATGGGAAACCTTACCACTGTAAGGAGCGGTTCACCGTGGCATAGATGAAAAATACCCTTCGATGCATCGTTTCAGTCAATCATAATAGACCCACAGCAGCTTCTGAGAGCAAGCCAGGTAAACACAGAGTAACAACACGAGCTGCAACTCTGACATTAAAACAGCTCACAACACAACTGACAAGACACAGCAGCCACACAGATTAAAAAGAGAGATACATCACAATCTATTTCAAGTCAATTATCGACAGTTCTGCCGCAGATTAATACTTGTCACGCTTTTAGTTCATGCATACAGATGCAAACTAATCATGTTTGTTTATGTTCTGAATTTTTTTCCCCTGTTATTCTCAGATAACAACTTTATGAGCATCTGAACAAAAGCACCAAGGAAAAAAAAAATTCTATTGCCAAAACAGAAGCTTTTATCATGTCATAGTAAACCTGATATAGTAATAAAATATAAATTAGTCTATTAACCCAAATCCTTAGCAAATGACATTCACATGTGTTTAGTAGGGAGGTTGGATACCTGCTAAAAAGCTTGCCAATCTATTGTCAGTGGATAATATAGCAAAGCACTACAGAGGGTATAGGCTCAGTGGATTATATCTTTACAAGCATTATTCTGCCTGAGTGACTGGCTGAAAAAAAACCGCACAGGCTACAACAAAGATTGGTCAGGCATGAATGCGGCCTGTGTGTTTTGTCTTCATAACATATTAATCCATCAAACCATGAAGTGGGGACTATTTAAGCCCTGTACTTAAATGAGATTTTTTCTTTTTTTAGATTTTTCTTTTTTTAAAACTTAGCGTTAGCATCAGAGTAGTTTTTTTAAAAAGAGAGAACTTCACATGCAAAAATAAAGCAAAGCTCACTGATGGCCAAAACTTTTTTTTTTTTTCATAGCACCTTTTTCACTTTTTTTCTTTTAAAAAATGTAATTTCTTTTGCATGTAATGCAACAAAAAAGGGGGGGTCACCACTAAATTCTGCCTCAGCATTGATGTAATTGCAACAAAATGCTGCTGAGTAAAAAAAAAAAAATTTGAGGAGCTCGCTGACTGCGGTGGCACAGTCACACACACACCATCTGGAGTGTATTAGAAGGAGAAGCCGTAAATATTGCTGAAAAGCCCAGGCGTTATCAGGTATGTAAGCCCGGGCCTTGCTGCGTGGCCTCCCATATGTTGACATAATCAGACTGTTGGGATGTCTATTAAAACGTATCTGAATTTAATAAATGAACACAGTAATTAAATTCAGTTTGTTTGTGCGGATCTCCCAGTGACTCCCAGTGTTGGTCTGTTTACATTTTTTTGGAGAGGGTGGATTATTATGGGATGAAATGCTGCAGGGCTCGTGGGATGTTATCACAGTATTGAGGTTGCTGTTGTGTTTGGACCATGAGCAACAGGTTAGCCGGCTTCAACTCCAACTTTCACCGAAAATTTCACTTCCTCAGGAGCTAATTATGAGGCGCGCTGGCATTAGTAATTATTAAGCCGCTTCGTCTTTTGCAATTGCATCACTTTGGCGCTGAGAAACAAACACACATCCTCTGAAAACTTGACAGAATGAATTAAGAGTTCCTCTTGAGCTGCAAACGCTGTTACATCCGACTCACGCTTTTCCCCTTTAAAACCAAGCATTTCCTTTCCGACCATCCGGGTCTCTTATTTTCTTGGTTGCTGGTGTGATTTACCCGACACAGCATGTATACACGTGCACACACACGCGTGCGCGCACACAAGTAAACACATGGCTCCATATACTGTATAGTAAACTAGTGAGAAAACTTGCACTTTGGAGTTTAATGCCACGTGCTGATTAATTTATTAGTGATGACAAGCACACACACACACACACACCTGCATAAACTGCATGTATATACGGACACACACACACACAGACACACACAGACACATGTCTATCCTCGTTCACTTTTCACGTATATATCCCTCCTCCCTTTTGTCTCACACTTCTCTCTCTTTCTCACTCACTCCCCCCGGCTTTATCCGTTTCAGTCAGAGGAACACACAAGAACACTGTGCAAAAGACACACACAGGCACACACACACACACACACACACATAGAGGAAAGAGAGAGAGAGAGAGAGAGAGAGAAGAGGAGAAGGGGAGACAGAGGGAGAGAGAGAGAGCGTCGAAATGAGCCTTACTTTTTTTTCTTTTCCTCCCTTGAATCTTCATCCATCCGTCGTTGACAGAGCTTGACTTGATCCAGCCACTTCTTCCCCAGTGCTAAAAAGTCTGTAGTAGTGCGCTTTAATTAATATATTTCTGGGCTGTGTCCCGAACCCAGAAGCTTTAGAGAGGGAAGAGGAGTGCAGATTGAGACATATTGAGCCCGCTTTAAAAGGATCATTTCATCATGTGGGAGGTTGGGACACACAAAGTTTGGACCCGTGACTGGCATTCCGGAGAGACATGCATATTTTAAAACAACAAAGCAAGACAGAGACCGGGGGCCCCGGGGTGGGAGGGGAGAAAACTTGGAAAGAAGTTACTATCAGATGAACAGCTGTCATTGTTGGGCAAGACTTAAACGCATATTAAGATATAGTCATCTGAAAAAAAAAACAACCAAGGAGCTTGTCCAAATAATGTCACATCATTCATGTAAAATTTTGAAAGTTAAATTTTATTCAAATTTTTCTGAAATAATATAAAATTTAAACTATTTATATATTAAAATAAAACTTTAACTTTTCGGATTTCAACGCTTTTGCCCCGAGAGCGTTATTAAATCTGTATGTGTAATTTATTTCCCCCATTGTTCTGAAGACGTAAAACACTTTTAAATAGAAAAGTACCACACAAGCGTTTTATAGTTCAAACACTTTCTGCAATTATGACACTAAATAGAAGCGAGCGTGCAAAACTAAGTGGGCAAAGATTGACCTTCTATTGAATTTGAAATAAAATTAATATAATTTACCTTCTCATAAAGAAGAATACGGGATGCAGATTTTTTTTTTTTTTTAAATCTTCAAATATCTAAATAATAGCAGTTAAGGCTGCAATTTAAAACGTCTCCCACGTCTATATTGTCAAGTCACACACAATTGTATCTCTCCCAAGTAAAGCCAGTGTGCTTAGCGCTGTCACTTCTGCACAGCTTTTACAACATCACTCCCCCCCTTCTCTCTCTCTCTCTCTCTTTTTTTTTTCTTCTCTCTGCTTTACTGGACGGTTTTCTCTCTTGTGCACGGGGTCCATTCGTGCAAAAAAGAGTGGAGAAGGCATAAATAAAAATGTGTTGGCTGTGACGAGAGATCTGTCCGCTGGAAATGAAGGGCCAGGGGAGGAAGACAAAGGGGGGAAAATGCATGCAGTGGTGTAGAGCTGGATATCTCTGTTAGTTGTCAGCGTTTAGTCCATGGCTGTGGAATGCTAATGAGTGAGGTCTCTCTCCCTTTTTTTTTCTCCCTCTCTTTCTCTGGGGGGGGGGGGGGGGGGGGGGGGGGGGGGGGGGGGGGGGGGGGGGGGGGGGGGGGGGGGGGGGGGGGGG
>JAQNCA010000027.1:18945938-18965761 GCA_029783725.1 Acanthurus tractus | reverse complement strand
GAACGGGTGGGGGGTGGGGGGGGGGGAAGGAGAGAGCGGAATATTGTTTGGTTTGTGAAGAATCACCTTGATTAAGCCACAGGAGGTAGGATGGAGGTGGCTCTGTGTGGTGCGCAGGCTTTCCTTGCTGTCTGGGAAAATATTAAACATTAATGCGCTCACAGGCTGGCAGAGAGCTCACTGCTGTAGTTCCTCACGTATAGCCTCCCCTCCTTTGTGTTCGCCCTGCCAGTTATGTCAGTGGGTCTGTTAAAATGTAAGGTATGCACCCATAGTGTAATTACCACACTTAATTCCGTATATCACCTCGTTTTCACTGGTAGGTGTAATAGAGGCAAACAGTGTATTCACAATTATATGTTTCTGTATAAGGCAATGGGGGATAGTGACTCAGACTGTAACTGTAGGCTGCACTTGCGCCTTTCTTATAGAAAGCATGAGCGCACAGAGACAACAGATTCCCTCAGATGATTTAAAATAAGCCCGAGCATCTTGACATTTGCTTCCCAGGAAAATGCTTGAGAATGAGACATCGTTGCCTATTTCTTTTTTTAATAGTACAGTCACCATCACACAACTTCATCAACCGACCCTTCTGCAAAAAGCTGCATCATGGAGTAAGCAAATTGAAGGCAACAACCAATAAAATTCAAGAAACAATGAAAATTTTTCAAGACGAAACAAACAAAATGTATTTGAAATGATATATTAAAAGTGCTTTTGATTTTTCATGTCTCTCCTCTTTGACTGATGATCGACTCCACACGCACTCATGGCCCGGGGAAAGGCGCCCCAGACGTCCTCTCAGTAAAAATGTCCTGGAGGTCAGTTTGCTGCTGTTGCAGGTCCATCGTATCAATTGGGAAAAAAGTTCAACCATCAGTGGTGATATTGTCATAGCGATTAGACTGTTTCTTATTTGTCTAAATTTCTTTATTTTTCTGTTTTTAAATTCTCACTTCAATTTTAATTCTTGGAGAACATAGCTTCGACAACATATATCGCACTCATTATAAGAAGCAAAAGGTTATATCAAAAAATTATTAGTATAGAATCACAGAAACCCTGGTTTATAACCAGAAAAAATACAAAACAGAGAGGTACATAGACACAGGACAATTCTTATAATTGCTTGGAAACATTATTTTCCCGCTAAGTCTTGATTTTTTTCTTACTGCGCATATGATGTTTTTCATTTTATTTGTATTTTTTACAAAAAAGGAAAATAAAGACTAGTATTTTACAAAATGAAGAGTATTGTTCTTGAAGATGAGGGTGGATTTACACAGGTGTAAAGTCCAGTTCCAATATTTTTCTGTACATAATGTATTCCATATCAGTCCCAGAAGACAGAAAAAAAGTAATGTCTTCCAAGTTTCTCAGAAAAGGTCCTATATATAGTCTTCTTGAAGGAGGATGGGGTGAGGGGTGCTGAATTTTGGTCCTTTCTTTCCTCTCTTTTTTCCTCTTTCATATAAGGATCATTGGATGGACATGTAAGGCCAGTTGAAGCTGCTCCCGGATAATAGCATATCCCTGATGAGGGTTTCAATAGGAGTTTTACCTACCAAGCGGACGAAAAACAGCTGCTCGATTACCGACGATGAGACGGTGCGCAGAGAGGGCAGCCGCAGCAGGAGCTTCCCAAAGCGGCTGGGCTGGTTCGGGTACTGGCTCCTCACGTACTCCTCCAGGGCGCACTGGGATTTCTCCTGTAGGCTCTCGATGTGAGCAGCGTCCGACAGGCCGCAAGCGTCTGAGAAACACACACCAAAAAACACTGTGGTTAGGCTCGTCACGACTGTAAAAACCCCAAGGTATGCTGCAACATGTTGAGGAGAGGTTTCTAAAAAAAATCTGAGATTATTTCTGCTGTTTGACTCCAACATTTCGAGGAATGGCTGAAACAATAACTGTTGGCTAAAAAAATAAATTATTAAAATATCACATTCTCAAAACATTTTAGACTTTCAGGTCACCAGTCCCACAGACAAGCACCAAAAGCTTATTTATGCAGTATTTTCCTATATACATAATACATTTCCATTATAATTATGTGATATCAGAGAACTCGAAATACAAATCCGCTTAATATTTTCTATAGCTATAAAAATATCAACACAAAGCCACATGGTCATTTTTAGCCTCACGTGGGCTTAGCTTTGGCAAGTGCACACCTTGCCATACCCAATTTGTGTCATGCAAAAGCTCTCTGGTTATCATTCAGCATCCGCCTTTACGTGTTATTGACAAAGTGGAATGAACAAACACACTGCCCAAACATGCTACATCACACTGAGCGAGTGGGACTGTCATACAGAATAAACAAGGGAGGGGGGGGGAGAGCTTGCTGCTGGAGTAGGGGATGCACAGCTCAGTGGAGGATATCTGCCTGCTCCTACAACAATCAACAAGAATATGGAGCTAAATGTCATGAAAACAGTGCAACGGGGTGAGCGTGTGGAGGAGGAACTGGTGGGGCAGTGGAGCACAGGCGAGAGGTAGGCTGCAGGCCTAAAGGTCGCTGCTCCTCACGTCTGGACTCTGGGGATTCAAGTATAAGGAAACATAAACGGCACTGATGAATCTGAAATTACACTGGATGTAATGTGACCTAATTACTCTGCAGTAAGCTGTTAAGTCATTTCGCCGCTCTTCTCTCCATAGACCACTCTTGGCCTGTTTTTCGATGGAGCCTATAGGACAGGCCGCTGGAAGCAATCACATTTATTAGAGGAGGTGAAGTCAATAGTCACGCAGAAGCGACATAAAATGTCAGAAAATGAGTCTGCGTGGAAATCCAGGCGAGACGTGTGGGGGTTTTTTGGGGTCTCACTGGTGGGCTTTGCAGCCTTGTGCAGCCACGCTTCAGCATAGACAAAAGCATATAAGGCTTGTTAGTGTCGTACGATGTTTCAGCTTGTTATTAAAAAGGAACTGTTTTCCACACAACCCAAGCATGCGTGTTCTGGTGCTTATAAACTGCTGTAAACGCAAGCAGCATAACCGCCGGCATATATGGTCCCACATGGAGTCTAGGCTGTCCTCAAAGATCCTGTATTGAATGTGCTTTTGTAGAAACTACACAGGAAAGACAGCTTTGGATTTTTTTTTTTTTTGTTGTTGAAGCACTAATACATTAAACGCTGGACGGACGCTTTTAAGGCTATTCGTGATTTCTCAGCGCCATAACTCACTATGGTCAGACACAATAACCTTATGAACCCGAGGGCAACGCTGAGATCGCGGGGTGATTTACTGTGACCTTAGTCCGGCTAGTCAGAGCCCCGTGTATGCAAATCCCTTTGGATTAACGCTGAGTGTCCCTTTTTTAAAATCTACAGCAATCAATAAGGTGGAAATGAAAGACATTTGGATTTTTTTTTTCTCTCTGCAAGATGTAAATACTTGGCATGAATGTTGCAATGCAGCTATATAGGGGAGGTTCAAAGCATTAAATAGGCTGCAGTTGAACGTATGCGTCAAGAGAAAGCTGGTCAAAGCCATCTCATAGTTCTCCATTAGGCCTGCCTGCAACCCTGCACCCCACACTACCCCAACAGACTGAGACATGGGAGCAGATAGCTTCCAGATTCGCAAACGACTATTTTTTTTTTGTGTGTGGTAGGTTAGCAAAGGCACACACTGCAGCGTGCACATGTGGATAAGGAGTTAATGTAAGACAATGATCCTGAACTGTGGTGAAATAGTTTAGCCTGGCCACCATTATTTATGCATCAAATACTGACAAGTCTGGTGTTATTAAAGGCAAACAATCCACGCTGGTCTTGGCAAAGTGCCACATGACTTGTTATAGCCAACACCAGTTGTAGCCTATCAACCTAACTAAATGATCTGTTAGAAAACATGCTGGATGTTAATGTGTGTATGAAGCTTCTCTAGATAATCTGGGGCGAATTAGAGAAACGCCGTGCAATAGAAGAACATGGTCAAATATGGCAGTGCACGCGGTGAGGCGGTCTGACAGGATGTCTACGTTACTCAAGTACGGTAACTGATGTAAAATACGTATTTATTTGCGCTTAAACACATATTTACCTCTCAGTGTGTCTTCAAAATGTGGCGTGTCCACTAGTTGCCAAATCCCCCAAAACTAAAAAAGCAGTTAATATGGTTCTTGAAACTAAAACTACGAATAAATATATATTTTTAAAAATTAACAAAAGAAAAAAAAACAAAACAAGAAAAATATTGGAGAAAGTTTTTTTTTAAACTAAATGTGTTGATGTCGTAGGTTATTCGCCAAGGAAGGAAAACTGAATGTTAAAGTTGGTTTAGTAGTTGTCCAATACAAACTGTGTGTCCCTATTTAAAAGTACTCAAACTTCGAATTTGGATAATTTAGATCTGGATTAAATAAAACTTGTTACTACTTTACAAACACTGTTTGACATTTTAATAAGCTATGGGCGATTTTATAAACAATTGTATATAATATAAAATAATAAATAATATAACATAACAATATAAAAATCAAATACGGTTAAGTTAATATTTATACACACTTGTACATCCTTGTGACGTTAGGAGAACAATAAAAAGTAATTATAAAAAAACGCTAGAAGACAAATGTAGCCACTCAATATAAAACTGAGTGATGACGCTTTCTAGGGAAATTGAAAATGGAAATTATTTCAATATAAATCTAAATCCGAAAACCAGAATAAAACTGAATATCTCATCACGAACGTGTCCAATTATAGGATTTGCACAACCCTGTTACAGAATTTTATAATGGGCCAAATATGAGACAATGAGGTCAAAACTTTGAGGTAAGTTCTTAAGTACTTTGGGGCCTGTGAGTGAGTGTAGACTTTCCTTTTCCTTCCCAGCATCACCAGACAGACCTAATTGCACCAAGCGTACACAACCAACTCCAAAATAGCATCTAAATTACGCGCCGAGCGTAAATAAGGACCTTTAGGACCTTTCCCCAGCCAGCCATCAATTAAGCTATCAACAACGTAGGTTCCTTTTGAAAATTGCAGCTGATGACTTTTCAAAGCGTGTGCGACAAGAGCAACTCTCCCCCAACAACTAAGAAAATTAACAGGTCAGCTAAGATTAATCTGCAATCTATGGAGCATTGCTGTCCTGCGTCCTACAGAAGCGATGCACTGACATATGAGTCAACTTCCATCAGCTTTTTTGATCTCAGTCTGCTAAGGATTATTTCCTGCCCCCCGAAGACATGTGTTTGTGCAAGCAAAACAAGGATAAAAGCATGCACCAACACTCATAAATGCATCAGCTGTCATATATCAGCCAGTGATAGACTATTTCATCTTTACGCTCATTTGACACCTGTTCCAAAATTTATGGACGCGAACCTAGGATCTCGATCTCGGCTCAGACGTGTTTTTTTTTTTTTAAAAAAGTTCAAACACAACAATTATAAAATATTCACATATATGAGATTGGCAACTATCTCCGATTTAACAAAAAAAAAAATGAGATGGGTGTTACATTAAAAAACTCGATGCGCTCACTCAATCTGGATTTGTTTACACGTCTCATGCTGCGGCTACAACTGACATGGGAATGCATGTAAGTAGATATGTAGCAAGCTGTTGACAAAATAGCTATTCCATCGGCAACACAAACATCTCGTAAACTCAGATTTGTGACCAGCCTATACTTGACAGCCATATTGTTGATGCCACAGTGTTTCGCCCTGCGAGCCTCGCTCCCAATAACGTTACTGCAACTAGGCCTCATTTGACAATGTTCCTATGTGACATGTCGGACACCCACCTGATGTAAAAAGCACGATGGCCTTGAGGCAGCTGTACTCTGCCGAGTCTACGTGCAGGGTCTTAAGCTTCTCCACTTGCTCCTGGAAGATCCGGATGTGATCCATGAAAGCCACGACTCGGTCCGCGGACATCGGGGAGGCGTGGAGGCCCGCCGCGGCGAGCAGAGGGGCCACATGCAGAGGCATGGAGCACTGGGCTGCGTTAAGCACAAACAACTCGCTCCACGTCAGCCTGAGAAGGGACACCTGGTCGGTGATCTGCAGGTCGGGAAAGAAAGGGATGTTTCTCGCCCACTCCACGGCGCTGAAGAGCAAACGAGCCGCCAGCTCGCAGATGTTCTCGATGCCCATGATATTGTTGGGCTGCATGCACTGGCTCCCGTACCGGGACGTCGGATAAGGCTCGGCCCGCAGCAATAACGAGATGTATCCGGACAGATAGCAGTGGCCATTCAGAGGGTCCCCGTTCGTCAGCGCGTACTGGCCTGGGTTGGGCTGGGTTGGAGGCATTCGTCCTCGCTGAACCGCTGACAAAAAGAAAGAGAAAAAGAGGAAATGTGCATCCAGGACTGATAAACATTGTTCAAGAGTAGTACAACCGTCAAGCAAGTTGCAGCTAGTGTGTTTCTCCCCAGTAAGACGGCATGCACTGAAATCTAAATTCAGCACGCTTTTCACAACATATTGACTTGTGTGTGCCGTTTGTAAGACTATAATATTACAGAAAATATTCTATCGACAACATAAACATCTCATCAAAGCAGATGTGCTGTCCCTCAACCTTCACACTGTTTACATTTGTATTTCAAGATGCACGCTACACGGGCTGTTTGTAAAATTAATCACTTTTTTACAGTATAAACACACATTTTCTGCTATCTAAAAGTACATTTGACAAATTTACTGATCTGACTATTTCCGGGCTTTTTGCATGTTACATACAGCAGCATACTTTTATTAATTTAGCACTATATTCACGTGGCTTTTAATTTATATTAAGAATGGTTAAATGTGACCAAACATATTACAAATATGATTGATAATTACTGATAAATTCAATCATATTTACACATTTTGCCCATATCAAATGGTCAGCTAAGAATATAGGAAATTCAGCCATTGTTTCTATTAAAAATAAAATATTAATGCAGCTCAGTGTGCACAGTACGTGGGCTTGCAGTGTGCACTACAAATAGCGGATTTAAAAAGAGGGATGTTTGCATAAATTGGAATTGAACACTTGACATAGAGAGCAAAGTTGTACGGCCTGTAATGCACCAGGCAAAACAATGAGCCATGAACAACTTCAGCGGCATTATTCAGTGTGTCTGAGCTGTCTAGTCAGCATAAGGAGCTCGAGACAGACGTGGGTTTGTAGTGTGTTCATTTTACATTCACACACACATCTTACAAACCACCACTGTACAATTATAAATTAGTAAGCTGCACAGACTATTAGTCTTGCACATTGTACACACACATACACACACGTATACACGCACACACACACACTAACATACTGGCACACACACACACACACACACACACATACACACAGCTCCCTGATCTGCTCTAAAACCTATAGCCTACGTAAAAATATGGGCCTGTTGGACCGAAATGCCTTTGCTTGATAATAGTAGAATTTTAGATTACAAGAAAAACAAAAATGAGAGGGTCAGCGAGACTAGCCGCTTTGTTCGGGCGACCTGCGTTCAAAAGCATAGTTGCTGTGGCTGCACTGGCCTTTTAGCCCTCTCTCACACATAGGCAGAAAGACTAATCATTCATGCAAACATCCCTCAAAAACACGGATGAAGACTGCAGTATGCCCAGCCGTATAGCCCGTGACCTTAATGCAACATGGCAGCCCTGTTTGCCTGCTATACTAAGATGAGTAATAATGAGTGGGATTTAAAATATATATTCACCTTCCCGCCGCATTCCCACTTTTAAACACTTCTTCAGCCGGCAGTATTGGCACTGATTTCGGTGGTGCTGGTCAATGGGACAGTTCCTATTGGCACGACATGAGTATGTTAAGTTCCTCCGTACACTCCTCTTGAAGAAACTTTTGCATCCCTCGCAGGTGAACTGACCATAGTGTTTGCCGCTCGATTTGTCTCCGCAAACCACACATTCAATATGCTGCTGACTCTGTCCAGAATTTTGACTCCCCTTGTCCCCGGCGGTCCCTGGTGTGGACGGGGGTCCCGGCTGGCTGGGGGTCTGCGGAGTGTGCGGCGCCGCCGACGCCGCCTGCTGCTCCCTCGCCGGCTGCGCTGCTGGGTTGGGGCCGCTCGGAGGTCCTCCGGCCACGTCTTCCTGCGGATCTCGCCAGACGCTAACTACCATTGCCATATCTCGGCCCCGGAAAGTGCTATAAAGCGAAATGATCGCCGGTGTTTATGGAGCGTAGAGGAGAAAAAACGAGATCTCAAAAGACGGGGCAGTGCAAAGTCAAATCGGAGCACGCAATCTCATATGGGGTAAGAAGGGGAGTACAACGCGATCAATACATTCAAAATACAGGAGGGCGATTGAATAGGCACCCGATCAGGATATGCAAGTATCGGGAGGCCAGTTCCAAGGTAAATTGCAGTCAGCCATTCAGGAATCCCTAATCTTGTAGGAAAACCCGAGTCCAGACGTAACAAATTGCAGTTTGATATAAAATAGCCACAAAGGAAAGGCTGGAGCGATTCACATGGACGCAGGAACGAGTAAAAAAAAAAACCTTTTGCTGGAAAGACACGCGATCCAAAGTGCTGCGGAGATAAATTCCTTTCTCTTTTCTTCCCCTTGCTCCTTTACACTCCCGTCTTCGCCGTATAGGAGGGGAGGAAAAACTGAAGAGCCGGATTTTTACATCTATATTCTTAAATAAACCTCATCATCTCGCCCAGCAGCGAAAGAAAACCGCGTCGCCGAATGAAGTGCCCATGTATAGTTTCACCTCTCTCCAGCAGGAGGAATGGAGATACGAAGAGAAAAGATTAAAAAAAAGAAGACCAACACCAACAACTAATAGAATATGCAAGAAGAAGGAGAGACCCAAAAATGAATGCGCTTAAACGAGAGGACCAGCAGAGCAATGTTTCCGAAACGGGGGATCTGCGCGAATGTCTGTATATAGTGAACTTTGACACTACTATTGAAACTGACACGTTTCTATGGAGATCGCTGCGCCTTATATGGTGCTCATGTCAAGGAGCCAAGAGAGGGGCTGCTGGAGACTGATAATCAAAGGCGACTGACTGGCCAGAGCCCTGCATAGAGGAGGAGGAGAGGAGGAGAGGGGGGAGATAGGGAGAGAGAGAAAATGGGAGGCTAAGGTTATAGCCAAGCCCTCTCTTTCTCTCTATTGGTTAGAGTCCCCCTCCGTTCATTCACTGCAAAAAATGTCCATCCCGGTAAGTCATTTGGGTCTCGTGTTCAAATCTTAAAATGTTATTTTTTTTCTCCATAAAACCCCGGTAGAGAGGGGAAAAAAATCAAATGCGGGTTTTAGAAAAATTCCACTTGTTTAAAAATAAACCTCAGTCCGAGTCTTCTCTAGAATTTCTAGGAGTAGATGGCTTGAAATGTGGCAGAGAAAATACAGGGAGATTCCTTCAGAAATCAGCAGCCGGTGTAATAAAATATACGCTGATAGATCGATCGGCGCCGGGAACAAGTGGAAGCAGCTCGCTGCGGTGCGAGAGTCTGTCTCCGGTCTTGGCAAAATCCAAGATTTCCAGACTGTACAGCGAACTGACTGATGTATGGATATTTTTTGCAGTGTTGCCATCTACGACTGGAGGGGCTGGGGGGCTCTGACAGGCACAATTTACATTGAGCTCGCCCCGCGCTGCTATTTACTTTGAAACCTGATTAGTATGGGCCGTCTATTGTCACCAAAAAGAGGAAGAAACCCTGAATAGAATAGCAGAAAAAGCGGGGTAAAGGCAAGAAGGGACAAAGCTTTTACGCACGACAAATAAACCAAAAAACTGTGCGCAGCGGCGAAAGGGGGACTCTGGCTCAGAAATTCCCCAAAGTTTCAAAATGGTTTGTCTTGGACTGGTGTCTTTATCATAAAATTAACGGACGGATGTCATTATTGGTTTGAAGCGGATTTATATTTTCACATGTTGTTTTGTCTTTGGCATGCGCATTGCGGTACATCCTCGCCTGTAATCGGTACAGTCTCGCTGATTAAAACTTACAATTTAGTTAAAATGAGCTTATAAACGGGGGGGAAATGTTAATGGGCAGAATGATGTATAAAAGACAGTGTATTATACAAACGGGATGCCGTGCCAGCGGCTGAAAATATCTAAAATTAGACGGAGCAATAAGCAATATTCAATAATTACCGAGGTCCTATAGTCTCCACAATCACTGTGCTGGTGTCACATTATGTCTTAATAATGACAGTAATTCAAAATCATGTGAAGTTGCTGGGAATTTGCATGGGGATTCCGGCTTTTTTGTATCAGGGTTTCTGCAGGCTTGCCACCACTCCAACTCAAAAATGTCTGGATCGCGCTGCCATCTAGCGTACATTGTACAATTACAACCTCATGCAAGTGCATGCACAAATCATGAAACATACATTTTTAAAATCTAAAAGTTGATTAAAAAAAATAAAATAACCCACAATTCAGCGTTTTGTTATCTCTCATTCTTTCTGACTTTCTGAAAAAAAAATACAATCGTTTAATAATCAGGTTTTAGAAAGGAGTCTAAACTTTCAAAGAACAATAATAAATACAGATTATATTAGAATAAAATATAAGAGTGTCCAAAACGTACACTGGCATTATGTTTTCATGTGATTTAGACGGAACATGAAGTCAGAATAACGTGCGTAAACCGTCCAAAAACATATTAATACACCACGTTGAAAAAGAATCACCACTAATAATACAGGAAATAATTATTTAGGAAAAGTAAACTAAATCTTTTCATACAGATCTTTAACCGCACGGAGATATTTGCACATATAATAGAGCATAAACATGCAAGTGCCCCCTTTGGAAACGCATAGGAGGGATGGGTTGTTTTTTAAGTATTCAACAAGAGAGCTCTCTCTCCCGTCCCTGTCTCGGACACTCCACTGAAACTCCCCGGCCATATCTCCAGCTCTTTGAAAAGGTGAAACCAATAAGATTAAATCGGACAAAGATTTTTTCTCTGTAAGTGTATCATTAAGATTTAACTCCACAGATTGGGAAAAAAGGGGGCTCCGCAGGAGAAGAGGAGAGTAGAGTGAGAGGGGCAGCGAATGGGAGCAGGGTAGGTACTCTAATAGAAAGCTGGGAAACGGCGAGAGAAAAGGGAGAAAGTGGACAGCAGGACATTGAAAGAAGAAGCAACAGCGACGGCGGTTACCAGAAGAAGAGCAGCTTTCTACCTGGATAAATCCAGCCACCGGGAAGGTAAGTTTAAAAAAACAAATAATATTTCCTCACTTCTCTTAACGCTACACACACGCATGGGGTTGTAAATGCACGGCTAAATTCGCCACATGACCGTTAACTTCGCACCCTGTAGCCGACCCGGGCACAACTTTTTTTTTTAACAAGTGAACAGTCGCATCTTTTCCTGCACATCATCACCGATCACCGGCACTCGTTTCTCCGGTTTTTTTTTTTTTCCTCCTCCTCAGCTGCTCTCACTGATTTGTACATCAGATAGACAGCGTTATTGTACGCGCACAAGGCTGGTTGTAGTACCGCTGAACATTGGGGGGCTTTTTCTTTTTTACACGTCCCGTGCAACCTCACCTGCAAGGCTATTTGTTGTTTGAACACATAATGAAAAGATCGATAGCAGGCGGTTTGTCTCAGCGATAGTGTCACCGGATTAAAAGGGCTGATCAAGGAGAGCAGCCGTTGCCCATCTTTTACACTGTTTTTTTTTTTTTTTTTCCAAGTGCCAGTTCAGCCACTTTACCACCAGATGCAAATATTATAGATCATTATAGATCGCAAAATCTCGTGCACCCGCTGCGAACACGTTATGTGTTGTGGAAAAAGGCTGCAGCGAGGAAACGTTTGATGACATTCAGTGTGATCTATCAAAGCAGCATTATTGATGTAAAGAGACTGGAATTAAAACTGATATAAAATAAATTATGCAGCAACGTAGGGCCAGGTTAACTTATTCCAGGACACACTGCACATAAATCAGCTTTGTAAAATAACCTGACATAATAGTATTTAACTTAATCCTCTTATGGAACCATAAAGTTCATGTTAATTAATATTTTTTTTTACTTGAGCCGAGTGAGCTAATTCATTTTCTATTATTTCAGCAGTCTACTTTTTCTTATTTGAACAGCAAAATATGCATATCTTTAGAATCTCTTAAATCATTAAAAACACGTAAAGAATTAAATAATCAGTATGTTATTAAACGTGTATTTCAGGTAATGGCTGCATTTGTGCAATAGCAGCCGTTTTACATAAACTGTAAACTATTGCTTTGAAATAAATAATTAGTCATCTTGGAATATTTAATTCAATCTGACTTTTCCTATTTGAATCAAAATGAGTAATCCACGATTAAATTATCAATGAATGTTAAAATAATCCTGGTTTTATAGTTTTGTCTCCATTAGTTTAACATTTATTGGGATGGAAAGCAACAGTTTGGCCAAATATGTGATGATCAATAAATTATAACCTTTTCACACAGATACAGTAGGACGTCGTGAGTCTCGCAAAATGCAGCTTCAGTACAGCTGAAACCAACAAGCAGCACAAGCAGTTGGGAAAACTGAGGTCATAAGTGCAAGGCCCCCCAATAAAACAACATATGACTACAAGGACGCGTTTTAGGACGTTTAAAACGATGCAAACCGATATAGACAAATACGAACGATCGGGGTTTTGTTTCTTTGTGATTATGTGATCACGTCAGAGTTATAACCAGAGTATATAGCAAAAAAAAAAAGGAAAAGAAAAAGAAAAAAAAGAAAAGCACTGTATGGGCTTAGACGCTCGTCCTGTTTTCCAGGGGGGCCTCAGCTCAAAACGCCTCCTGTGTACACACTGTGTTATGTTTCTGGACGCCGGGCTGGAGGGCCACATCCAGCTGATGCTGATCCCTGACACTTCAACGCCTGCATGCAAAATTTAAATCATTCAAAGCAGCCAAAATGAATAAAGCAGTAAATACCTTTCTCCGTGGGACTGAGATCAGTGCCACAGTGACGTTTGATCAACGGACACTGATTCATAAGCAAATACAAGCGTGGATGCAGCCTCAAACCTTCACAATAACTTTACACTTGTTGGGCTTTGATTCTGTGTAGTGTGGAGAAGTTAGTCCCTAACTTCATTTTCATTATTAATTAAATGACTTAGGATTTAGTGGGTAAGCACTTGTGCGCTGCTGACAGTGACACTGCACGCTTTCACCTGTTTTTTTTAGTGCAGAAGCAAAATTGTGTCTCATTTTCCATTATTTTCTGCATTTTCAGAGCATCCGAGCTCACCAACATTAGGGCATCGTGTTTCATATTTGGCATTAAAATAAAAACAAGATGTAGATGAGGGTTTCACAGTCTGACAGCATAAATGTCATGCTGACAGATTAAGACACTGCGTCTCGTGTCCATCTGAACGGTATAGTTTGAATTTAAGTTGCTTTTTTCCCAAGAGAGCTTCCGTGTTATTTTGTTTCTACATGTAAACATACTTCAGATGAACACTGATTTATGCTTTTTTTTAGTTGGACAAGGCCAGATAGTTTTATTAATTAACCTGAAATCGTCAAATATACTAAGACATTAAAGCATTTGACCCTTTTTTCAGACAATCGTATTTTTGACCTGATTTAATGAGTGAGAACCAAGTTGCTGCAGTGAAGTTGGTGTAACTTTGCTCAACACCCCTCTAGCTTAAGATAAATGGCTCTTGAGGGGAAAAAAAGGTCGTGCGCACTCCGCTGAACACAGAACAAACACTAACACTGTCATATTTCTGCGAGTCCCAATTTAAAGAAAAAAAAAATTCAAACTCATTCTCATGTTTGAATTGGAGGTTTTGTTTCTTTGAGTGGTTGTGTGTTGAAAAGGGAGGAGGGGGTGAAGGGTGTCTGTGTGTGTGTGTGTGTGTGTGTGTGTGGCTGGGTGGGGGGTGCTTCTTTTTGTCCAAATCTGATCCCCAAATTATTCTGGGGGCTCAGATTGGTGTGAAAAGGACGAGAAGGTCACTTGAAATCGCCTTTTATCCGCTGGCTTTTTTTTTTCTATGGATCAGCAACTTTCAATAGACATAATCTAATCGCTCCTAATGGAAAGGCCATTCGTGAGAAATAGTGGAAATATCGTTGAGCCTATAGGCTGCAGCCATTTAAGACTGAGGCGTTTAACAGGCAACAGGAGTTCACAAAATAGCATGGCTATTAATTATTACTGGACACTGGAAAGTGTTTCACCCAAACAGGGAAAGTTTACATAGTTTTAAAAACCGATGTATTCAAATAATAGCCTGTGTATTCAGGGCAGGTATAAAAAAAACCTGTTAATCCATTTTTATTTTGCCTTTAAAAAGACTTTAGATGAACTGTAAAATTGTTTCACCCTACAGTGTGAATATCCTAGTTTGCATGTATATGATTGTTTATTTCCTCGTTATTTTTAATATGGCCTCGCCTGTGGAGAGATTCAAGATCCTTCACTTACAGACGTGATGAATGAAAGTCTCTTTTCAGGGTTTTTTTTTTGTTTTTTGTTTTTTTTTTGCATCCCATACTATAATTGAGAACAATAACAGCAGTGACTTTCCCAATTAGGCTTGAGGTTGGAGTAAAGTTAAGAGGGACTGTCAGTTTAAGCTATGAGCAATGACTTTATTGCTCACTAACCATCATTTCTTTGGAGCCTATGTGCTAATTACTTTGGATGGTCCCAGAGACGAAGATTAGCACCCAAACTCTCGTGGTTCCACAGTGCAAACACTGTAATTTTGTAGTGCACCAAAAAAACCAAACTTTAAGTACCAGAAGCTAGATGAAGGGAAACAGATTTTCAGCAGTGTGTGTGTGTGTGTGTGTGTGTGTGTGTGTGTGTGTGTGTGTGTGTGTGCAGGCCTACATCTGAGGGATCCACTGTGAGAGGAAGCCATAGCGTATATCAATCAGCAGCTAAGCCGAAACACGCAGAGTAAACTAAGCAGAACAGAGGACTACTGACAGGAGAAAATGTCTCATCAGAGGATGTTTGACTGTCAATGGCCGGTGGTTTATACAAGTGTGTCAACTTAATGCATCACTGTAATCATAAATGATCAACACAACACGTTTTTTAATTCTGCGGGTCCCATTTTTTATTTTATTTCATTTTCACTTTTTTTTTTTGGTGCAAGTTTTTTTTTGAGGAGGGGGGAAATCATTTATTCTTATGCCCCAAGTGGCTGCGAAATATCCAGGGAGCGACGCAGCCTTAAGGAACAAAGTGAATTAAAATAAGACTTAATGTACCTGTTTGACTGCGTTTAAAGAAGGCAACACGAGAAACGGCACCCACACGGGTGTGCGCGCAGGCATCTCACCCTTTTAAGTAATTTATTTCGGGGGAACCGGAGGGCAAAGGTGGAATTCTTGAGAAATTCAACAAGGATAAGGGAGCTTTAGGAATTCTGCACGCAGATTACCTTTCATCCCATCCTCACATTATCCGACAACACACAGTAAAAAATAGGCTATAGCTCAGCGACAAAAGAGCGAGATTACCCTCCGACACAGAAGAGTGCAAAACAATTTTTAAGAGGTAGTGCGATTATTAGAGGGGGGGGGGGGACAAGGAGGGAGACAGAGGAGGAGGAGGGGGGAGGAGGAGGAGAGAGGAAGGGGGGTGTCAACACAGTAGAGGGGGTTATTCCCTGTGTGCTTTCAAAAGGGAAGACAAAAAAAAAAAAGATGACAAAGCTCACCGTTCATAGTGTCCTGTCACTGCTGTACTGGTTTACAGGAGTGTGGACCCATCAGAAAAGAGTTCATCTGCGTTTTTATGCTGGCATAAATAATCCAGGCGTGCAAATTCCCATTCAACACAATGCAAAAAACTAAGTGAAGTTTAACGAGAGTATGATAATTTACAGGCAAATCCAACAAATGAGATTTCTCAGGTCGCTGTTTGTACTTGTGGGTCATAACTGACTGTTGACACCGGGTCATGGTTTTCTCTCCCTTACAGTTCAACTTCTGGTTTGTGACTAAATGAGTGGCATCACATCACATCAGCACTGCATTATTTTTTTTTTTCTCCTCTCCAAAACTAACACACAGCAGGAGCTTAATTAGAAATGTAGTGTAGCTGAACCATCAGCAAGCTGGAGCTGAGAAAGACTGAGCACACAGCACAGAGACAAGAGAAAATTATTTACCCACAAACTCTCAGAGGCAGTTAGAAGGAAGAAAAAAACTGTATTTGTTTAAGTTGAGCAACCTTGAAAATATTTTATGCCATAAATGAATGTATATCCGCAGTAAACTGTACTTTAAATTCAACCCTGCTGAAAACCGTGAAATGTTTTTTTATTGTAAAATAAAGGACAAGACGGCAATTTAGTGAAATATATTTTTTAATGTATCAAACAAAGTACTATTATGAGGAATTTGACTACAAGATACACCTCTATCTTACGCCCACATACACAGAAAAGTAAAAGAAAAAGCCTCTTGAGATTTTGTGTGTTTTTATTTGAAGGGTGTGTGTCTGGGGTTTGCATGTGTGTGGGCACATGTGTGTGTAAAGACAGTGAAGCGAAGGGTGTGAAGGTGGCCTGTGTTTAGTGTCCAGACCTGGCAGATTGTGACCTTATCAATGTGAAACTCTTAAGATAAATTATTCAGAGCACCTGTTTGATGTCTCTGGCCAAAGAATGACAAAGGTGTTAAGATTTGAGATGCATCTTAAAGCCATGAATATCAGTTACCGTGTTACCTGTCTCATTTTTTTTTTTAAGAGCTGAAAAAGATGAGTAGGCTGCATTTTAATCAACAAAAGTGTGCAATGTATTTCCTCACAGGGGCTGCAGAGTGTATGCTAACCTCGCAGATGCATTAATACAGCTAAACTGCAACTAAATCTGCTATTTTCAGTGTGCAAGCTTCGGTTTCTGTCTGCCATTGTTTCACAGGTGTCCGGTGATAATGTCAGTCACTGAAGCAGGCCGCCTGATTCGCCACTGCCCCGCTTTATATTCGCCCTGGTTTGAAACTCGAAGCA
This sequence comes from Acanthurus tractus, assembly GCA_029783725.1. Taxonomy (NCBI): domain Eukaryota; kingdom Metazoa; phylum Chordata; class Actinopteri; order Acanthuriformes; family Acanthuridae; genus Acanthurus; species Acanthurus tractus. The sequence goes on along the minus strand of JAQNCA010000027.1, from coordinate 18,948,764 downwards.
GAGGAGAGTTGGTGTGAGTGATTCAGCCGAGCTAACCTTGCCCTTTGTAACTGAGTTTGTGTTGTGTCTCCTCGCAGGCACAGAGCGACGTGGCGGCCGGGCGTTCGGAAAACACAGCGGGACGTGTCAGTGTGGTGCAAAAGGACTGACACCGGGATGAGATGTAATTTATGGCGAGTGCCGTTTGATTGTGGGACAGTCACGGCGATGCCACCGCTTAGCATGAACGCTGGGATGAGTTGACACTGCGGCCCTGCACTGACGAGCCCACTGCACATAACCATACATGTGGTGAATGTAACATTGAGGGTAAATTAACAGAAATAATCTGTTCTCAGAATAGATTTTTTTGAGAATCTGTCCTCTCTGAATTTTATTGCTCAGTTTAGATTCAGTTTTTTCATTAAATACATTACTGGAGTGTGTGTTTATCGAGCACTATTCCAAGCCACTCAGAAACGAATCCAAGCATCCTGGAGCTCAAATTCTTTCTCAAAGATTTGTTTTGGAAAAAGACCATAGGACTGGCAGCTGATCTTTTCATAGCTAGAGGTCAACATAACACTCAGTATAAATAAAACAAATAAGACTTGGATGGATATTAGGCTAATGATGATACATACGGATGTTCGGCGCAGAAGCTTGAATTATGTGCAAGCATGCCGAAGGAGAGAGCGAAGGAGAGAAACTCTCACAGACACTCTCACACATGTTTAACTTGTGTCTGTGTATGTGTGTGTGTGTGTGTGCATGTGTGTGCATGTGTGTGATAGTCGAATCCGTTTCCCTCAGATGTTCCCTTTGACCTCTGACCCCACAGTTGGGGTCAAGCCCTGACAAATGAGATGGTCGAGTTCTGGCCAGAACTGCAAACATTCCACAACAATCTTCTGTCCTCCTCCTCCCCTCTCCTCATATGCGTCATTCCTCACCCTTTTTTCCCTCCTCTCTCTCTCTCTGTGTGTCTCTTCTTCCATGACTTAAAGCGAGTCAGTGAAAGTTCTCATTACAAACAAACATGTTTTATTGTGTTTGCTGTTGGAATCTTTAAAGCACACACACCCTTCAAATAATGAATTACCACGCTGGTTAAATTTAATATTTGTCTAGTTTCACAGAAGGGAGGAAAACAAAAGAGTACGATTCTTTGAGGAGAAGTTGTGTTAAAACATTTTGATATTGCAACTCTGCACTTTGAAAAAGCACACTGTGTGCGTGCATTTGTGTGTGTGTGTGTGTGTGTGTGTGTGTGTGTGCGTGCGTGTGTGTGTGTGTGTGTTTGGAAAGCTTGTCAGTGATGTCAAGGATGAGAAATGTTGCAGTGTGGTTTTTTACACACGCTGCTGGCTCTAGCATTTCCGGCAACATTTCTCACTCTGCCTCCCTCACACCATCCGCTCTGCTGCAATATCCCCACATTTTTCCATCCTTTCACTTCTTCCCCTGCCCTCCCTTCCATCCCTCCCTCCCTGTTCGCCTCCTCTCCGCTCTCTGACCACTCTCACCCTTCCTCTCTGCTGCACCACCCTGCCCAATCTCAGCCTCTCCCTCCCTTCTCTCTCTCTCTCTCTCTCTCCTCCCAGCACATTCACCCCCTCCTCGTTTTTTTTTTTTTTTTTTCTCCACCCACTATTTTCTCAGATTTTCTAACATGCCGCTCCACAGAATGCTACCACCTGTGTCTTTAGGGAGGGAAAAGAGGAGGAGGGGTGGGCTATTGGTATTCCTCTTTGGGAAGCTGGTTAAGGTAAGTGGCAACCTCTATTACAATGACATGGCAAATAATGGTTCTGCTTGTTGTGCTCCTGTATTACCTTTTTTTGTTTTTTTTTTGTCTTCATGAAATGACCCGGGCTTCCTAAGCATCACCGCCCTCCATCAGAGCTCTAGCTACAAGTCAGTGCTGTAAAAAAGAAAAAAAAAACCCAAAAAAAACCACACAGAGTCACTATCGATGAACGTCAGCACGGCAGTCGCACTGCCACACAAAAAAAAAAAAAAAAAAAAGGAGCCTGGAGATCAACAAAGCCGGTGGATACAGTAACACTGAGTGGATGGTGCTCTTGAACTTGCTTTAATAATGATGTAATATTACTAAAAGGCAATGCAACACAGCAAAGATCTTAATAAAAACACATCAATCTCGATACGTGCGTATGTGTGTGTGTGTTTTTTTTTTATCCTCTCTCTCTCTCTCTCTGCTCTCACTCCCGGTTGAATTGTGATACCATTTGATGTCGGCCGTTATGTGATTCATCAGAGGGTACAGCTGCTTCACATGGATCTTGGCCTGGACAGGACTGTTTCCTCACAGGGCAGCTGATCACATGACTCAATCACACGGATGGATCTGAGCTCTAATTGGCCGTGCACTGGCGCATCACGCTGGCGGATCTGGGAGCGCGCGCGCGTGTGTGTGTGTGTGTGTGTGTGTACAGCTCTCTGCTTTGAATAGTAAAATGGTGGGTAGTGTGTTTTGCCTTCTGAGGCGAGAGGGCAACGAGTTCTCTGCAGGTCCGTGGGTGGGGACGGCGAGATCAAGGGCTGTTGCCATGATGATCTACAATGCAAAGAATATGTCATAACTGGAACAATGCATACAGCTCTGCCACTGATCTGAAACAATGCAACGCCGCACAGTGAAGTCGTTAAGCTGGAATGGTAAGAAAAGATGTTTCAGTGTTCGGTAAGAGTGCATTACTGCAGGGATTTAGCATCTTTCTGATTCCTCTCTTTTTCTCTCTTCCACCTCATGGGGGGGGGGGGGGGGGGGGGGGGGGGGGGGGGGGGGGGGGGGGGGGGGGGGGGGGGGGGGGGGGGGGGGGG
>JAQNCA010000027.1:18897804-18909934 GCA_029783725.1 Acanthurus tractus | reverse complement strand
CTGCTGCTGCTGCTGCTGCTGCTGCTGCTGCTGGAGCATGCAGGAGGAGAGGCGAGACGGCGGCTGCGACGGGGTCTGGAGAAGAGGTGGAGGACGGAGGACTAGGTGGAGTGTGGGCAGAGGGAGGAGGAGACGAACGAGGACTGAGAGATGTAAAAAGGGGAGGAAAGGAATGAGGTGATAAGTTTGGAAGACAAAGAGAACGAGGGAAAGAGAGACAAAGAGAGGTAGCACATGGCAAAGGCGGCTGCACATTGTGCAGCAGACAGACAGAGAGACAGGCTGGACAGAGGTAATGAATGCAGTTATTAAATTGTTTCAGCTGCAAAGAGGTCTATTCTTATGCCATTATAAAGGGAACAATTTATCCCCACTGATCGGCCCTGTCTCCTTTCTCCTCGCTCACTTTGATCTGCCAGCATATTGCCTTGATGTGTCCTATTCAAAAGCGAATCTGGGGCAATTTTAATGCTTTTGTACCTCGCCACCGCTCCACTTCTCCCTCCCTGTTTAAAAATAGCTGTTAATTATAAGTGCAGTTTAAATGTCTCTAGTGACCCAGAAATGCAGGTTGGAGTGAGAAGAAGGGATTGAGCATCTCCAAGTTTAAAAAGAGCGAGACACTATTTCTTTCCCTCTTTATCATGCTTTCTTCAATCTCTCCTTTCTCCTCACACCCCCCTCCCACCTCTTTGTCTTCTCCATTCACCTCCCCTCCGATTCTGCTTCTCCATTCCTTTAGTGCTCCTCCACATTTCTTTTCCTCCATGTCTCGCGCGCGCTCTCTTTCTCCTTTGTGGTGTTTCTTCGGCTCGGTGGGAGTGAGCAGGGCTAGAGGATAGGGGATTCACTTCTTTCTCTCCAACACACGAGAGAACTGCAGCGAGACATCGGAGACCACGGCTGTGAAACCGCTTCAGTCTGCAGATTGTATGTGCGTCACACCGAGTCTTTGTATCCCTCTCCTCAACTTCCTCCTCTTATGCAGCCGCAGGAGTGGGATGTTGAAAGGAAAGGCATGTGAAGGTGCGCAGGGTAGCGTAGTATGAGACAGAGGCGCAGAGTATACCTGTGGGGAAGTGAAGGGGATGTGCAGGGACCTGAGGTGTGCACTTGAGGAGGGGGGGGGGCAGTGTTATAAATAAAGCATTAGCCTCTTGAAGGAAACAGAGATGTGAGGGGCTGTCTCTGCAGCACTCTTTTCCCCACAAACAGTTAACCTGCAGGCATGTACATGTGCTCCTTTCATCGCTGAGGAGGCACATGTAAGAGTACAGAAAAAAAAATCACTGTGAGGTAAACTGGGGGACTCTGGTGTCAAAATCTGGATATGACTTTTGGTTTGGGATAGGTCAGTTATAAACTTTCACCACAGCAGAAGCGGCAGCGGCGGATGGATGAACTGATACATGTTCTTGTGGTTATTTTGCATAAATGTGTGAAAAAAGTCATTAAAGTTATGAATCTAACACCAATATGGGGCAGAATTTTGGCGGAAAATCACGAAACAAAGCGTAATCATAATGGTAAGAGATGCAAATGAAAGCGTTCTGAAACACTGTGTGTGTTACCTCACACTGAGGCCTCATCTTCTCCTCATTGCATTAAAAAGTAATCAGAAGTATCATGGAAAAGTGATTTTGGATAACATACAGTGACCATAAAAAATCCTCAATTTCTTTACACCAAACTCTCTTCCTAAGTGGAAAACCAAAAAGGAAAAAAAATCCAGTATAAATCAAGTTTTGAACCTTGCCGACATGTCCGCATGGTGTTAGCACATGTCGGCACAGGTGCTGTCACAGGAGCAGTGAGGTGAAGCTACTTATCAGTATTTTGCAAGCTAAGTTTCATTGTTTTCTAAAACGATTGTAGAGTCATGTTCTGCAAAGTGGAAAAGGAGAAATGTTGAGCCTTCATGTACCACACAGTGATTTGAATATCTAAAAGCCAAAATGTGGTATACAGTAGCATTTTCTGAGATCACTGTTTTGCCAAAAAATGAATATTGAAGATCTGTGCTGTCTTATCTTTTTAACCTGGAGACACAGCGAGTACGAGCCAACGTTTGAGTCACTTGGTAAGTTTATATTTCTTGTGTATTTTATCTGCTGACTTTGTCAAAACAAATCTACAATCTGCTGGATGGTGCCGGCTCATGTCAACCTGCCAAACTGCATGATTACTCATGTTAAGCACTGACAGAACACTATGTATGAATTTGGGGTGTTGAAAGTTGTTGCAAATGTAACTTTAAACAGTTTGTCAGAAAGCAAAGCTCCTGATGAAGATGCTTGTAAGTTTGCTGAACGGATGTCGAAGCTGCAGGAGAACGATGGCAGGGTGGGTGGAGGTAGAGGTGGGGACAGCGTAGATCTGCACATAACACATGAAGGCAAAGGTGTAGAGTTTAATCTAAGCCAATGTAAGGCGAGAAGGGATTTTTTTTATAGTCTCACAACCATACATGCTGCTGCGCAGATTAAAAATAGTCACATAATGAGCCGAAAAAGGAGATGGCGCTTTCACACGCACCAGGTTTAGATCCGTCATACTGCAGGAACATGGTTTCTGTGTGGCACACTGAACCCCAAGTCACTAGCCGTATAACACTGCTTTAAGTGTGATGGTCCAACACTGTGTTTGAGTAACATCCCACATTGTGCAGACCTTACACAATGTTTGGCCGGCACGTTTGGCTCCAACTCAGTGAAGGAAAATTTAGAGCACTGGAAGCATCACGGGGCCAAAATCAGGTTTTATGTTCATTGATTTGTTTTAAGAACATCAGACTGTAAAGTGTCGTGAAAAAAAAATACACAGGTTTGACAACATATTACCTGTTTGCTAAAATACTTGTTGTAAACAAAAAGCAATGTGTTTGTAATAAACACACACTGCATATAAAATCCAGATCCAATTTGGTTTCATGTAGAGTTTTCTGCTCACTTTACTGTTCACACACAAATCCTGGTGCAAATAATGGCATGAAACTGATTAGCAACACTTGGGGAGAGAATAAGAATACTAAGGGTATTGTGAAAATTGCTCTAAGCCAATTAACGATTCTGCTTCTCACTAATACTCTTATCTCCTGTTCTTTTCTTCCCATTCTCAAGAAGTACCTGCCTCAACCTGCCACTTACCATTTGAAACGCTACACAGCTGTGTTTTCTTTGACTGAAAAAATAATAAGATAATTTTCTCCCTTTTTAGTGTGAGTTTCTTATTCTAAGCTATTTCAACACCTAAGGTACCCTTTCAATAATTACACTTTTATTGCATCTTGAGACTAATTTAGTCTCGCCTTGTTTAGAAATGCAGTTTTTTTAATGGAGGATTTGCACTAACCAGCACTAACTAAAAATGAACACAACTTATCTTTGTCTGCACTGGCTGCCGAGGCAATTATATAATGCATGTCTCCGTTTATATCCATAGTCTGGCCCAAAAGTTGAAATATGCACAGGAGATGACCAAGCAGGGCCGGGACAAGCACTTGGTGCAGGTCCACCCACTAAGACAGGAAAGTACTTGATAGATAAATGAGAACAATGTACCGGCTGGTCCGCAGGCGTGGCGGCATTGACAGAACTCATAAAACAAGGTGTTAATACTGTCCTTGGTAGGGAAGGCATGATAGTAAATAAAATGTTATCCAGTAGCAGCGCAAATGCATCTTTAAACAGAAGCACTGTCTGATGAAACTACACGAGCAGTAACTAGTGGAAGCTATTATATATAAACTATCCTCAGATGATTCAAAGTAACAAGGCTGCTGCCGTAACACGAGCTAAAGGATTCTGTCACGGTGAAATATGTCACTATTAATCCAACAAAAAAAAAGTTGCCGTGTTATTCTTGCCCATGTCAAAGGAAGACAAATTATAGTCATACAAACAGATGTGTTGTTTTATTTGTCAATAAAGACGTCAGGAGTACAGCGCTCATAACTCAAAGGTCATCCTGATGCATGAGTTCTTGATAGTCTAACAGTCAGCGTGTTAATTCTTCTATAAATGTCGATGGGCTTCAGTTGACAAGATTAACATGTCTGTTTTCCAAAATGCAAGGGCAGCAGTCACCACGTGCTCCTAAAAGGCTAGCTGCTGCATGGGAAGCTAATGAGTGTGACGTCTGACTGAATAAAGTTTTTATTGTACGTCTCTCATTAAAGCAATCATTATTTTAAACGGCGTGAATTAAAGTTGACTGGATTCATTTTGCGATTCAATAATCAACGTTGAATAGTGCCGATGCATATGTGTGTCACGCTTTCGTATGCGTCTCCCATCTATTTACTACCTACGATTCCTTTGTAATGAGCACCTTATCCTTGAAATGTCCCAAAAGTAGACAAACAAAAAAAAAAAAAAAAAATTTGCTGCCATGTAGTTGAACTCCCTTTGCAATTACATAACATCCTCGCAAAAACTTCAGAAATGTCTCTACGATCACAGCGATGTGACATTTTTTTTTTCCTCGGAAATAAAAAAAAAAAGATTTTAAAACAAACAAGGGGGAAAAAGAGAAAAGAAAAAGAGATAAGCAAGGATGACAGTGTAGAGATGGGAGTGAGAGATGCGAGTTAATGACCTTGATAAGACCAGGGACACGCGGGGCCCGAGGAGGAGACGTGATGTGTTGCCGTGACAGCGGTGTGGTTGTGTTGGTGACAAGAGGAGATGAGGAGGCTGCACTTCTTGGCTGGTGTTACCCATTAGTGTTGTTGTTAGCCAGGGGGCATCGAGGGTGACTGTGCGCACTGCTTTTGTGTGCGTGAGTGTGTGTGAGTGAGTGTGTGCTCACAGAGCGAGGTACGAAGACATCCCGGTCGAGGCCTTCATGGTGACAGAGGCTGATACCAATCTAATGAGATAAGAAACATATGCAAATGAACCTGGCCACAGTTCACACTAATCAGCTTAACGCCCTGATAGATATCAGCTATCTGTCGCATCTCTCACACACACACACACACACACACACACAGACACACACATACACGTGCACGAGGGCTCTCTGAAGTTTAAAACAATCAGTGTGAGGATTTTTCATGCCGCATATAAATACAGAGATACACACAAATAGGCTCACAACACAATACAAAGAAGATCAGAAGTCAAACTGTTCATCACACCTGTGCACCTGAATTTAAGGGTAAGTAAAGACTGACAGCACATGCAAACTGTATGTGGGAGCATTCACACAGGAGGGGACACATTAGTATGAAAAATACACATATTATAAAGCAAAGGGGTGAATGGAGGCCACTGTGTGTGGGTCATTCAGCTCTTGGGGTCATGCCTTGCCTTTGACAAGCTTAGGACAAGGGGCCCCAGTGAAGGAATGCAAGATCCAAAATAGTTGAAGGTAACAGCTAAATGTCTGACTGGAGCTTAATGGGCAGTCAGAAGAAACACGTAAATGATGTCTTTTTTTAGCTCCAGGTTTTGGCAAAATTATCTCAGTGCTGTCAGTTAATATGTAATTAACTAACCTTGTTGGTTTTATTAAATGTTTAGTAGTATTTCTGTCTCAAAATCATTGAGTCCTGCCCTGTGATGCCGGATGACATAACTCCTTTCTGTTCCATGTAAATTCACTGCACATAATGAATGTCTTCAATCTACTCAAGCTGACATCTGAATGAAATAGCAGCTCGGGGCAAAGTTTGATCTAAATGGCCTGTGGTCACCAGGCAGAAGGGCAGAGTCCTCCCCCAGCTGTACTCTTCAACACATCTCTCTGCAGCTAATATTATCTGTGGGAATCCAGGGCATCCTGCATGGTCTGAGGGCAAAATGGTGACCACCAGTAAAGGACTTTTCCTGGAATAACAGCTGCCTTTCATGCAGTCTGTCCGCTGACCTTTGCTGATGTACAAGCACGCATGTCAGAAATTCTTGCAATTCTAACTCCTTTTATGTCGGGATGCAAATATTTTTAATTTGTCATTGAAGATGCTTGATGCGGACATGTTGTGTTATTCCCACTGGCGAGAACAGAAACATTGCTTTGTTCACTGCATCTCTAGTCTTTCTCAATGACACTGATGGAAGGATATTCTCTCAAACTGAACCGAAGCTTGTTAATTAAATAATGTGGACCGAAGAATTGTTTTAAAATAAAGATATTTTGATGTTAAAGAATAGATGTTGACTGCAAATTTGTATTACAAATCACATAGTTATGTCAACAGCTGCAGTTTCGCTATAAACCTTTATATTTTTTATATTTCTGCATGCCGTGTCTTTGCACCTTTTTCCTCTTTTTCTCATTCTGTATCTCACTATGTCTCTTTTGCCTCTTAGATCTCTCTTTGACATTTACCACTAAGCTACCTATTTCAGCCGACCTATTCATAAGCAAAGCTGGGCCAAGACATCTTTATGGAAATCACTGCTCTGGGTGTGTTGATTTGCAAAGGGCATGGGAGCTGTTCGGGCCAGCCTTACCTTCTCCTAAGGTTGTAGAGCGAGAGATGGTGATAGAGAGACAGACACTGACTTCTAAAAAAGACAGACAGTGACGTAGAGGAAGTGAAATAGAGAGCACCTTGCTATAACTTTATTGGTTGGCTCCAGCGTGTTGGCGCCCATCTTATCTGGCGAGAGTCCCATACGGCATTCATCTAATGAAAACCTGGCTGGCTGGCCGGCCGGCTGGCTGTCTCATCAAGGCCCGTTGCCAAAGGTTCCTCTCCCCGGCATCAAAGTCACTCTGCTTTCATGTAGCTTTTATCAATGGCCAAGTAAAAGCAAATAACTTCACTGAAAATTTGAAAGAAAACCATAAAAAGAGAAATAAAGCAGAGATGAAGAGAGACGACTGGTAATTCTTTAGGGGAACTCAGGTGGACTTATTGTGCTAACAACAAAATCAAAGAGCGATTGTTTATCATGCATAATTGTGTATGCACACGCTTACACACACACACACACACACACACTCACACATGCAGATATAAATACAAGTGCGTTTTTCACACGCACCCAGGGACGCACAAACACAGAAATGCAAACATACATATAAAAAGGCATTAACTACTGTATATAGTACACATGCTGGAAGTATTCTACATAGCTGTCACGCTTTGAAAAATCCCCAAGTGTCGCATTACAGTAGACTGCTAAAACTGTGTTGGCTGGTGATAGCTCAGAGACCACAGCCAGACTACAGTAGCAGCCAGTCCCCCAGTGGATGACTGGGCTCTGAATATGAGCTCAGTCACTGTAACAAGCCCCACTTAGTCACTGGCTCCATCACGGGCTCTCTCTCCATAGACTCTCTATGCAAACAGGCCACTTAATAACACCATTACCGGGAGATTGCTCAAGCCTTAGAAAGCAGTTTCTGAAGTGGTGTGTATGAGAGAGGATGAGAGGACGTACACAGGTCTGACAAAAAATGAGAGAGGGATGAAAAAAAATAGGGTTGGGAGCTGCGAAAGGAGACGTTAGCTCAGGAAGGTGTCGATGGCGATGTAAGGTGCACTTCTAATTAGAGCGAGTAGCGGTTAATCATTCGGTGAATGTGCGTGAGATGATTCTGCAAGATTTTGCAAAGGTGAAAAGCGTACTGACACACATTTGGCCCCGGTGCTGAGTCATTCTCTGAAGCAAACCGAAATGACATGCGTGGAGGGGTGCTGGAACACGAAGCGTTTAAATTGCAACCTACTTTTCTTCATACGAACCCTGTTATAGCTTTTTAGAACTTGGAGCACGAAGCACAACATGTTTCGGTTTAAACAAATCAGATAAAACGTCCTCTGACTCCAGATACGTTTCCATTTGAGAACATTACTGTTTCTGGGTTCATGTGAGGAGGACCAGAGATGATTCACATGCTGACCCATAATTTCCCATCTTTACCCCAATGATCTCCCTCTACTACCTCCCCCCCCTCATCTGTCTCTCATCTCCCTCTGAACCTCTCCCCGTTTCTTCCATTCCTCTCTCACCCATTTCCCATCTTTCTCTCATCTCCCTCTCTCGTACCGCTTTTCATCACTTGTTCGTAACTTCCCAGTAGTTGTTAGTCAGAGTCACAGTTTCCATCAAAGAGACCAAGACTGGATATTTTTAGGCAGGGGCTCGCTCTGAGCGGCTTTTCCACAGAGAATAAACCATGTCCAAACATTAATGCCGTGTTACACAGAAAAAGGGCAGGAGGTAAGTCTCTTTCACCCTCTCCTTCTCTTCTCTCTCTCTCTTTTTTCTTTTTTGAGGGTCCATTGCACCATGACTGCACGGTAACTACACGGTTGTACCCCCCGCCACCTTCACTGCCCCTTGCTGTCCTCTGGATCTGTGTCAAGCGAAGGGAGCAGATTGGGAGTGGGCATGGGTGTATGCCAAAGTATTCTGGGAAGGGCTCCAAAGAACATATTTGTTGAGTGGGGAAGTGAGCGGAAATGGCCTGGTGTCTGAAGGGAGGCACAGTTAAGAAAGTTGAGTGAAGCAAGAGTGAGAGACACGGAGTGAAAGTGGGGAGTTGAGTCATTGGCTACAACTAAGGTGGACGGTGGAACGGGGGGGGGGGGTTGTTCTTCCATCAGGACTTACTCATCAATTAGGAAACTGTGATTCAACTGATCGGTAATACTCGGGAAAAACACGTAACCTTAATTCTGGGACCCCAAGGAGGACGCACTGAGGGCGTTAGTTGAAAAAAATAAGGTCAAAGGCCAAATAAAGTCCACAACGAATAAATAATGCTGAGCTATTTTGGCTGTTTTCAAGGTTAACGTAATAGGAAATTGTCTGTTTGACATTAAATACTGTAACTATTTAGACTGTGACAAGCTCAGAAAGGAAAGTTGTTTTGAGTTTACTGGCCCTTTATAACTAGACGATTTAAGGAAGAAGTATAGTTGGGCAACAAACTGAAAAGGCAATTCATTTATTACTTTGAGATGACAGATTTTGCTTTTCAGCAAGCAGAAGTCTAACCATGCCATGCCATGCCATGCCATGCCATACTCTGTACTGGTCTGTTATCATTACCTAAGTATTATTTTATGGTTTTACTTGTAAGACGGCCTTTTAAAAGCAAGTATATAACTTTTTCTAAGACAAAGACGCAATAAAAAATAAAGTCTTAGATCAGGTTTGGCTCTCATATTTGGCAGCACCAGACAAATTCATTAGGGAGGCATCCAGATGGTGCAAGTCCAAGCTGGTTTTAGGTCTCCTTTTTTTTGGCCTCTGCAGAACTCAGAATTGTAAATAACTGTGTGGTTTTAACACTCCAGGAAGTTATCAAGAAAAACTGCACAAAAGTGCACAGTGTTTTAAAGCAGCGAACAATTTTGCCATTAATCTGTCCTGCATTTATAAAAAAATGTGCTTTAAGTTACATTTTAAAAGTGCTTACCTATTTTTTTTTGGACTCCATATATTTATTGAACAATGTTTTAGGGCTTCTGAATTGAGGCAGTGTGTCTGTGAATGTGGCTCTAATACATCATGTGCATAATCCACAGTAGCCACCTGTTGATAAGCTGTGCGGTTGTGGTTGTTTGTGTATATGTGTGTGTGTGTGTGAGCTCGATGTTATAGGGCTGGCCTGTGACATGCCATACTGCGGTGCCAGGGGTTTTGTAGGGTCAGTGCTATTTCACACACCTCTTGGAAAATTGAGTGACCTTGGAACGAAACACATTGCTTGTGACAGCGAAGCCTTTGGATGTATTTTTTTTGCAACCATCGGGACTGGTCTTTTAAATAAAGACAATAAATCTATTTGTTTTATGTTTTTGGCTCGAGATTCAGTTTCACAACTAAGTTGCTGTAACTGACTCTTGGCAAGTTTAATCAACTTCAGGCTGTGGTGGATCATGATATTTTGTAATTTGACTGTTGAACAGACTTAAAAGAAAGCAAACATGTTCAGAATTTTACATTTCTTTTTAATCAAATGCTTATTTTTAAAATTGCGTGTAATATCTCAGACGTCGCTGTTGGCCAGTGCGACACAAACTGGTGCGGGAGTGTCTTTTACAGCACACGCAGTGACCTCTGAAGATGACAGTGAAATGGCTTACTTACTTGACAAATGCCATCATGTGAAAAGTATGTTTCGGCTACATGTTTCCTCACACTGCTGCAGCCGTGCTCCGAACAGGATGTGTGTTCACGCACCTCACAAGGTCAGAAAAGCAACATCAAACAGATTGTTGAGTCCTTGTGGGATCAGGCTTTCTTTGGCAGTCTTTTGTCTTCCTTTTGTCACACAAACACATACACACACACACACATACACCCCCTAACACACACACACACACTTGAAAAGGAACTATGAAAGTGCTCCGATCGATGCACAAATATAACACAAAGACACACACAGACAAACATAGACAGCGACAGGACTCATAAACACCTTTACACACAATTGAATGTGTTAAAAAGTGGCATACGTACACATGTTGCCCTCCCCTCCTTCCAATCACACATACATAACCTCACATCAAACACATGCACATACCATGTGCACTGGCTGGCATGTGGGGTCATGCATAGCACATAAACTGGAAGCGGCACCTTCATGTAAATTCTTCCCTCTTGACAACTGAGCATTCTCATAAGCTCCAGTAGTCAGCTGTCTACTGCATTCTCCAAGGGGCAGGCATGACATTATGTTAATTTAGGGGGCCTCCTAGGTGTGTGTGTGTGTGTGTTTGTGTGTGACTTCGTGACTTTGTGCAAGTGTGTGCTGGTGCCTAACTGCATGTGTGTATTAAAGGTAATAACGTTATGCCAATATGTCCAAAAAGAACCGCATGGGAATTTTGAATTAAGATATTCATTTTTTTGTTTTTTTTAAATAAACGCTAAATGTCTGCAAAAACCGGCCTCATAAATTGGTCTCCAATTACACGTTTGCTGTTCTCGTGAATACGAGGGCATCCTTATCCATCTGTATCAATGCAGTCTCTGCTGTGTGGCTACAAATAGAAGCGCAAAGTGGCTCAATCCCTGTTGAATGTTTATCCAGGGAGGTGGATTATAGCGAACGGACATCTCCGTGCCACAGAGCAGGGCCTGATACCCCCATAAGCCTGGCATTTCCTGCCCTATGAGAGCCCTAATTAAGAGGGTGCTGGACGGCATCAGAGACCGAATCCCCCCCCCGGACCTCTGTGGAGCTTTTGTTCAGTCGGGAGTCAGGAGGCTATGGGAGGAGATGGCAACAATTCCATGACAAAGGGAAAAGCTAACACATTCATGCACGTAGCTCATAAAATGATAGAAATTCTTCAAACAAAAGGGCGGTCTGGCACGCAACTGGCTTTGAGAATATGCTGATGGACGCGGCTCGGAGCACACACACACCTGCCAGTATAAACCCACATACGAGTGCTAAGAGTCAGCAATGGGGGTTACTGATACGCCTCTGGCCTTTCTCGCTCCCTCAGACTCCACTTATTACCCTTGGCTTTCAACCCTGATTCATACAGAGAGCCATGCAGTGCCTTACAAGGAGAAGCACAGGGGAGGGCAACAATTAGTCTGTTAGTAAACAAGTCCGTCAGTTACAGCCCCCTTGCCCGCCTCTGTGCTTAGATTGCCCCGCCCAACCCAGGAGGGGGTGCTTTGTAAGAGAAGGTAGAAAGTGTAAGAGCACTTGAGCTCCCACTTCAGAGTGCAGAGACAGGGAGAGAGGGAGAGTAGCAGGACTCCTTTCACTGAACTTGCAAGTTAACACAAGTACTTAAGATCACATTACATGATTAAAGAAATTATAAAAACACACACTCTCAGATGTTTCATGTGAAAAAAATGAATGTAAAAAAGTAAAAAAAAAAAAAAAAAAAGTGTGTTCATGTGAAATAAAACTCCTCATAAAAAGGATTGAGTGGGAAAATAAAATCATCCTTTTGGTTTAATTAATGAGACACTGACAGCTCTTTACTGCCCTGGTGAAAAGTCAGTGGAAGGTAAAGAGAGGAGATTAAAGTAGAGGTGAGACGAATGGCATCACCAGAAAGTGGACTACTCTGCTGTTTTTGTGCTGCTGTCAGTCTGGCATCAGAGCGTGCATGCGTGAGTGTGTTCATTCATGTGTCTGTGGGTGTGCATGCATGTCTGCATCTGTGTGTGTGTGTGTGTGTGTGTGTGTGTGT
>JAQNCA010000027.1:18849535-18862621 GCA_029783725.1 Acanthurus tractus | reverse complement strand
CACACACACACACACACACACACACTTACACACACACATGTGCTGCAGACAAACAAGGACATGAGCACGCACACACGGTCACAAACATGCACAAACACGTACTTGCACCCAGCGCACAGTCTCTCCAGCCTTTAATCCTTCTCGTTTAGTCAGCGGGGGAGTTTGTGTGCAAGGTCCCTGCCCTTTGTATTGATCACATTGAACATGAGGAGGACTTCCACATGAGGGCCTGTCCTCTGAGGGGAGACATGTATGAGGGGAATGAAAGGTCAATGGGAGCAGGAAATAGATTGGCAGAGGACACACAGAGGCGAGGTGAGGCCACGGAAGGAACTGAGTGGGCTGCAGGAGGGTACAGGACAATATGAACACAGAAAAAACGGCAGCAGCCGAAGCCAATCCGCTTTTATTGTGTGTAAATGAATCAAACATCGCCGAGGTCAGAGCACTTCCACCTCGGCAGCGACCTCACTGATCTTTCGAATCAAATGAAATTGAGGGATAGCACACGTGAAGCATCAGCATTAATCTGATAATCTATGATCACAAGGTGGCACAGGTGACGAGTGCCCTGACACGGCCTGTGAACTCATCTAGCATCGCATTCACCTTATCACACAGTGTTAGGTGCATCAAGGAGAATAAAATACAGAAAGCACACACACACACAATCTCCTCAAACAGCCTCTCCTTTTTTTTTTTTTTTTACTGGCACAGACAATGCTCTCTTATATTCTTTGTTTAAACGAAATTCATTATCGCGAACAAATTTGACTCCATCTCTCATTAGCTGGGGTTATGTCTCTTAACCCCCATTACAAGATCAAGTCAATTATTCTATTAGTCTTCACAATTACAGCAAACAACTGGATTGGCCTGTCTTGTCTCTCCGATGTTCTGCGTGAACTTGTGCAGTTTCCTGTAATGAGCTGTTACAGTATCGAGAGTTTTGTTTTATCTTACGGCTTTTCAGGTTTATCCTTCACTGTGCCGGAGATTATTGGAGATTATTTTATGCAAGTGTTTAGTTTTTAAGTGCATTTGACATCACAGCAACGCAGACAGATGATCAAATATAAGCTGTTTAAAGTTGAAAAGAGGGTTTACTGAGTTACACAATATCAAAATTACAACATATTAGACCAGAACAAATAAAAATGCACAAAGAAAGAAAATATTTACTTTCTTATAAGCCTCTCAAGGTTTTGTGTAGATAATAAAGAGTCCTGGAATCAGTTTCAAGCAAAGTGGGACAGAAAAGAGGAAATCTACGGGACGGTGAGGGAGTCAGGAAAAGGCAGCAGAGGTAAAGATCTCCTTTTAGTATAGTTTGTTTCTGATTAATCAGATTAAGTAAAAAAAAAACAAAAAAACCCTAAGCAACAACCCACTTCATGCTTCCGAGTGGCAGCATCTTATAGGTCCCTGCGTTCCGTTAAGCACTTTAGGCTGATCGGTGCCCCGGGAGGCCAATAAGCAGATTAGGCCTGATTAAAGTCGTATCAGTGGAATTTGAGCAGGGGACCTGCCAGGACAGACACACTCAGTGGTGTGTGTGTGTGCACCTCCAGCCCCCCTTCACCCCTAAACTCAAAAAACCCCCAAAAAAACCTTGTTTATGACTCACCCTGGCACCTTTCCAGGAGCTGTCAGCCCCAAGTTCATCACTTAGTTTTACCAATATGGATCATTACAGTGGTATACCTCCAGATGTGCACACACACATACACGACATGTGTGCGCAGCGAGCGTGGGCTCTGACCTCAAGGACTAGTACAACTCGACTGTTTGCTGCTTCTGTGTCATCAGCGTTAAAACAAAGCCAAACAAGACTGTCACCGGATGTGTTGGGTTTTCTCAGAAGGGGGCCATGCCTCAGGGACGCATTACACCCACTCCCCTATACATGCGTTAATGCACATGACAGCCTCTTACTGAAGACCTAACACACCCTGTAACACTTTTACGTTTTTCTTTTTTTCTTTTTTCCTTTTTTTTTTAGCTGGGAGATCAATAAGGGAGGCAGTGACGAGAAAGCGTATGGAGGGGTGGTGAGAGGGCGGGTGTGAGAGGAGGAGCAGCAGCCAGAACGAGGGCAATAAACAAATTAGTAAATGCTGATTTGTGGATTTGTGCCTTTTTTTTTTTTTTTCTTTTTTTTCTTTTGCCTCATTTGGAGCAAAAGCGTGGCCGGCTGAAAGAGAGGTAACAGAAGGTTTTCATTCTCCGCATGCAGGACAGTAAATCACCATCCACTGACTGGCTGGTTGCCTGACAGGCTGACTAGCTGACTGACTAAGTACATGGAAACTGAGGTCTCATTAGCATGTTATACAACCTCAGAGCCAGTAAGACAAAGTAAATTAAAGTTCTAACTCGGAAGAAATTTAAAGCTTTAAACGGACATTATTCAATCACGCTGTGCAGAATATAACATTTACTGCGCATCAGCATCTTAACACTCTCTCAGCTGGTTGGCTGTGTCCTGTCATAAAAGAGGGCATGCCTGGTTGTCTTGTCTTTTACTGGGGGTGGAGACGTCTCATTGTGCCAGGCCATGAGAGCTCTAGGAGGATGCTGTTCCCATATCTAAACCACATGCTCCTTGTGCTGTGACAGTCCTCCATACAACAGAGCAGTAAAACCCTGGGGGTGAATTCTTAAGTACTGCTGGACCATCTGTGGAGGTGGGCTCAGAGCTGCAGACTGACAGAGTTTGGCCACTGGGGTTGTCACTGACAGTCATATTAGCACAATTCTGCAAGTGTATCGTCGGCTTTGTGTAGGCTGTAAATAGGTTAAGACCAGACCAGGACCGAGCCAGATCAGGCTAGAGTGGGCCAGATCTGACAGAAAGCACCGTAATTTCATGGAAGTATAAATAACCCTCCTCTGTGTTTGTGTAACCTCCACAGGCCCCCTCTGACAGGCAAGTCACACACACTATACACACACACACACACACACACACACACACTGAGACATATATTCTGAATGCAGCTGAGCAGGCACCAATGCACTCACTCACACACACACACACACACACACACAAACGCCACAGTCTCAGGTCCATTTCTCATCCAGTGTGTTAGCCCTGGAGCCTGTTATCCTGACCCCAGGAGAGAACGGGTCAGGTTTGGGGCCAGGGAAGGTGTTTCTGATGAACTGGGTGCTTGGCTTGTGCAGACACCGTGAGTGATGTTCCCATGCTGGCCCCCGCAACAAGAACGAAGGGCTGGGGAAATTAGCGGGAGGTGAGAGCGCAAGGAAAAGCTATCTATAGTTTCTCACTCACTGTTTGTTGTTAAAATCTCTCTCTGTCCCTTCTTACACCTTGATGATTGATGTCCACATCTCTTTGTTCAGCTCCAGATCCTTGCATTCAGAGGAAAAAAAAAAATCTAGACTGTGTCAAGATACAGTTAAAACAGACTGTAGCTCAAACCTGGTATCAGTATACATCTCAAATATAATATATATAGTGACTTCATGGGATTTGATTTGCATTTAGTCTTTGTTTACATTGTATTTTACTAAATAAAACACTGCAGAATAGAAATATGTGTATTTTTTCAAAGCAGCTCAAAGAACAAATACAAAAATAGGATTACTTCAGCTATTTTATTGGATTTCTGCACTTAATTTGATTACATTTGGGTTACTTTTGGCTTCATTAGTACTTGTGATCTGGTCACCAAAGATGTATTTGTTGATAAAAGTGTTAAGCCACAGTTTCTCTTTTCTAGCAGGTTGCCACTAAAGGTGCTGCTGTTTGCGTCTTAGCTCGAGCTCAGTAAAAGTAATGGCTTTGTGAAGGTTGTTTGACAACTGTTTAAAAGAGTCCGTGGGGCTCATTAGAAGGATAGATAGCCGGCCTGGTGGCGAGGACAGGAGGGATGGATGAATGGAGAGAAAGATGGGATGATAACAGAGATAAAAGAGGGGGGGGGGGCAGATAAGCATACAGTAGGAGAAGGGACAGTCTGTGGGTGTGATGTATGTAAACCCGCTGTCATTTGCCATGTGAGAAGTTTATAATTCTGACAGGTGTGTGTGGATGTGTGTGTGTGTTGGAGAGATGTGGGGTAAAGCGCTGTTTGCCGGAGGGTAACCTGTGGGTCATTCCTTATGAAGTATTAATTAGGGATCAGAGGCTACGTCCCTTGTAGCATTCATTCACACATACACCCACACATGCTTTACACCCTCCAGCACACCCACACACCCACACACACACACACACACACACACACACACACACCACACGATCCCGTTCTGTCAGTGACCTGCAATTGACCGTTTGAACCCAAGTCTTGAGGTCGGGTGGGGTCCCACACTCCAGGGTCAGTGAGTGGTCACTGTGCACCCCCCCCCTCCTTCCTCTCCAAACAGTTTTGTCTCAATACCAATCCTCTTTATTGCCGTGATTTATGTAATAAGCAGGTTGAAGGAAGCTGAAGTTTACAAAGAGGCTCTGAAGGCGAAACACAGCCCGGCTTTCTCCCCAAACTTCTGATTGTCCGGCGGGGTTCCAGCGCCCCCCGTCTCCCCTGTGGTTTCCGACCACGAAAGTTATTTAGCTTTTAGTGCTGCGCAAAATAAAGCCCCCTGCATCTGAAAAAACAAAAAAGACAGCTGATACATTGTGGAGCCTCCAACGTTCATTGGTAATGAATTATTTTAATGACGAGAGACTCTTACAAAAAAACAAAGCTCTTAAATCACAAAACAACTGAAGGCATTGTGAAAGGGCCATTTTCATCCTGTCCATGCACCATTTGGCTCCCATGAACCAAACCGACATTAACACAAGGAACAGAAATCCAACTCATGCAAAAGTGTTTGTTGTAAAACCAACAGATTCTGAGCTTTTCAGCAGATTTGAAGTGTTTTTAGTGTGAGTACAAACTTTAAATTCTTTGAGGTTAAGAAAAACTGTGCAAACCATTTTTTGTAGCAGCGTCTTCTGACAGAGAACTAATAAATCAACACTATTTAATCATAAATAACACTGAAAACATTTTTTTGTATCATGCATTCCAGTGAAAAACCTCCACAAAAACAGTCTTAAAAAATCCCATAAATATATATATCCACACCCCTGTGATAAAGTCTTGACCAAACATTTCAAGGTTGAAAAAAACAGAATTCACAATAAACCTGTGATAGAATGAAGAGTTTGGAGGCGCAGCGAGGTAAAAAATCTCCAGATTAGAAAATCAGTCATTTGGATTTAAGGTTTCCACACATTTGTAACACGACTTTTACAAACATTTTGTAAAAACTGGCAATAGAAAAGCCAATGAATATTGTTTGCATCTGACTGTTGTTATGTGGTTAAAAGAAGATGGTTCATTAAAATAAGCTGCATGTGATGCTAATTCTCCAGTGGGACAACAAATGCAGAAGCCCTTTTTTAAATCAAGATGATGTAAGATTTTGGCGTAAAGTGTAAAGCAGGTGTGAAACCAGTTGTGGGAAACCCACCTTGTAAAAACCCTAAGACACCTAAAGTCAGGAGGTAATATAAATAACAAACATAGGCTCTGAGCAGAAAACCACAAAAACCTTCATATTTTTTGCAGGGTATGACGTAAACCATTACAGTCTTTTCCTGTGGCAACGGCGACAAACTGCTTGTTGTCAAAGGTGGAAACAGTCAGCGATGTTACTGTTTACATTTGAAAAAATATGTGGATCTCTGCCACAAACATGCAGCGGTGCACATGTCCACACACACACACAAAGAATGTATGAATGTGCACACAGATGCAGACAAACACACATTATTCAGCGGAGTGGCTGACCCACTAACATCCTCTAACCCATGGGCCACAGCAGCTCCTGATATCATCTCCATGCCTGCTGTGGACAGCCCACACTTATTACCTGGGATATATAATCATCTCCCGTTTCTCTTAGCTTCTCCCTCTGGCAACACACAGGAGCAGCTGTCAATCAAAGCGGCCACTAATGTGCACCATATGAGACTCAACAAGTGAGGAATTCTGGAAATCCCATATTCTGCCCTTTTATTTACCCTTCTGATAGGCAGACAAATTTCCTTATTGACATGAATAATGTGGCGATCGAAGGCAGGGGAAGATTATTCCTTTTTAAAAACAGACCAAACACTGTTTATGTGAGGTGGAAGTGATGGAGCGGCAGATAAGGAGGCATGATGTTTTTAGATCTGTGGGCTCCGGCGGAGACTTCTTGTTTTTGGAAATAATTAAATGTGATCTCTCGTAGCCTTGATCCTGGGGGGTAAAGGAACACAAGCAGGTGAAATGAACCACATAATTGAAAAATCCAGAGTGCAATCCAAAACTAAGTGGCCTTCTGAAACCATACCACGGTGGGCACAACAAATTTAATAAATAACTGCTGGGCACTCCTGGGGGTGTGTGTGTGTGGGGGGGGTCCGCTGTCCTGTCAAAGGGGCCCAATGTTTCCAGGGGTCGCAGAGCGTCCGCCGGGAGCGGAGGTGACACCGAGTGTGTTGTCAAGCGTAAATCCCATTGCAGAAGGCCCTCGCGAGATGGGTGTCCATATATCAAAGGTCTCACTGACTCGGGCTGCCATTTGATCTCCGCTCAGGAAATTCAAAATTCCAGGCAGATGAGGGGTGAAACTGAGAGGCCCTTAAGCCCAGCTTGTGCTAGTGATTAGGGGCAGCTGTTTCGATTCACATTTCGAAGGACTTGAACTCTGCAACCTGCCACATTTTTACTTGGAAAGGCAGTGGCCATGGCCGTGGTAGTGATAGTCTCGGGCCAAGAGAGGAGGAAACGGCCTGAGAGATATCATTAAATGTTCGCGGTGATAAGTGTGTTTGTTCTATGTGTCTGATGTTTTTATTACCGTTTTTAAACCTTGAAAATGTTTTTTTTTGTTTTCTTGTTTTAATTATACTAGGTTCCCTTTAATAAGTTTCAGGAAATGTCAATATATCTTTAATAACTGCAGCAATAAAAATGACTGAACAGAGAAACACAGGGGAAAGACTGATGCACAAAATCCAGACTACAGTGACATTATCTCCTGTCATTTTAACCCTTAAACTCTGATTATTTGATCAATTTTCTAATGATGTATATATTTTTTATATATATTTAATTTAGAAATTATTCTGACATTGTTTATTCTTATAAGTTGTACATGAAAACACAGATGTAACCTTGTAATGAACTAATATTTAAATTTAACTGTTAGCTTCTTTCCAACATATGTTAGCTTGTCTGAACTTACTCAAAGGAGACCATAACATCATACTTCGAAACACCTCCCTCTACCAGCACAAGTCATTAGCCACAGAGTAACAGATGTAATGACAGTAGGTCACCGTCCTCGGTGAAAGGACTGAATAAAAGGACACGAAATGTCAAGGATAAAATAAATGAAGGATGCATAAGACAGAAGCAAAAAAAAAAATAAATAAAAAGAGTGGCGTGATAAAAGGCAAGACATTGAGTTAAAGGGAGAGGGAGAGGTGTTTGACAGACACAGGGAGAGTGAGGGAATGGGCGCAGAGTGGCGCAGGCACATAAACGATTAGTCCCAAACATGAGCTGACAGCTGGATGCCTGACCTTGGCTGGATTTGAGCACAATAACCCCCAGCGTTCATTTACATCCTCTCCATGCCAAGTCATTTAGACACAATTCTTATTCCAGTGAAAAGGAGGAGGAGGAGGAAGAGAAGGGAACCTCAGGTCAACCCTTTTCTAAAAGACCTCCGCCAGTAAGCCAAGTTTAGAGGCGTGGCTTCGAATGAGGTGGCGCTGGCATTAAAGACAACCTTCACACTCCTACAAGTCATTTTGGACAGACTGACACGCTCATATTCAGAATCATATTACTAAGTGTCAATGATGAGATGCTTAGAGGTGTTAGTGAGGAGGGTCTATGCCCCCTATTTTTACTGCCATGTAAGTTGGGGAGCTGCCCAGCTTATTAGACCGTGATCTATCTGCTTTTAAATGGGCTTGGAGGTCGTACGACCGTTGTGATTTAGGTCAAGGGTGAGCAACTGGCATGTCAGTCGCCGTATGACCGCGCTAACTGACAGAGGAACGACATCAATATTAAAAGACGTCGGTTGTCTCATTTTCTTTTCAGGCATTTAGTCAATATAGACTAAGATCACACCAAATCTCACCCCGAAAACAAACGGATCAACAGGGAGAAACATGACACCAAATAGATGTCAATACGAAAGTCTGCTTACATTTTCTCCAAGTGACCTTTAACTCCTCTTTAACCTTTTGAACTCTCCGTTCTGCACCTACCTGTAGATAATCCTCAACTAATGATTCTCTTATCAGGGAGAAACAAGAGGGGCCAGTGACCCCTTGACTCTCCTCAGATACCCAGTAAGTGATTGTTTGAGGACACTTGTTTGAGAATGCCTTCAAGGATCTGAGGCTCATCACTCTAAGGAGATGACACGGAGATAAAACTACCCTCAGGACTCATTCTGCTCTGTTCGGAAGACTTTGATGTCTTCAGGGATGAAATTACCACTAAAATGTTTGTGATTCACCTCTCTTTGACATTAAGCCACATTAATCACATTGCATCATACAGAAAACAAACAGTGCTGCTCATAATTTGAACATAAAGTCCCGACCAGAGAGCCGTTGGATGGTAACGCTTTTGGTTGGATCAGCCATCCCTGGCCCTGTGAGACCTGCTATGTCATCCACCCAAGTGAGAGGGACCCTCTGCCAGGCCTCTCTGCCACCCTCATGTGCTGTGGGCCATGGCCTGGATTTATGGCACATTTCACACTCCACCACCATGCAGAGAGCCAGTGATCTGGACATAGCACTGGGGCGCTAATTGGTCAACCTCTGCCAATGAGCAAGACGAATAACTCACGACTGCCTGGGCTTTCCAGAGGTGACATCACTCATTTTCATGCACTGTTTTTGGTTTTTTTTGGGGTTAATATTTGCATTTGCGTGAGTGTGTGAACACATTTGAGCCTGCAGGTGGGGCGGATTTTCAAACTATCAGGAAATAAGAAGTGGAGTGTTTCAGATATTACCACCACCGCCATGCTTCCATCCCCCGGGGCTGAATCGAAACTCACATCCGACTGGAGAAGAAAGTGTGTTTATGTTGGTCAGTCAGCTTGTTTTCGGCAACTGTCTCTGCTCCAAATAGAAGTGTACATGTGTGGGATGTAGTTGTATTTAGAGGATCTGAGGAAAAAGTGGTAGTGGCATTTAAAGCTCAACGCTGACATGATGCTTGTGTCAGAGCGATGCTTCAGACATGTACACTGCAGTGTGCAGTGTTTTCTTCCCTTAGCTGTGGACTCACTTTGGTTTGTTTGAGCACAAAAGAGATTTTCTATAATAAACCCTGACTTTTGCCCACGTGTTGTGTTCCACATTCCTTGGCTTCCCTCTGTCTCACTGCTGTGTCAATTTTCATTACACTCAACATAAACAAGGAGAGCTAATTTCACGCCAGGTGAGAAAATGTGCCCTTCTTCCCTCAACAGAGAGTGTGTGTTTGTGTGTGTGTGTGCATAGAGCTGCATGATATGGATCCTAAATCAAAGCTTCTACAAAGCTAGCCAAATGTTCTGTTGTAAGTCAAAGGCGCATTTGAAATGTCAAAACAGGGCTGAGCAATATGGACAAACATAAATATTGCATTTTGGATCACGTACCATTAAACCAATATTGTGAAAATGTTAAAGGGATGAATCTTGATACTTTCACAGCATATTGACACATTGACAGTTTTGGATAAAAAATCATCTGTAATGTGGTTATAATAACTAAGTAGGAAAAGAGCAAATACTGGAACAGTTAGAACAGTCTAAGTTCAGAAAATTACATCACTTTACTGTTGTGCAGCCTCTTAAAACCAGGATTACACAACATTTTAGCCATGTCATTGAAACAATATCAAAAATCTACGATGATATCTAGTCTCATATTTCATATCAGTATAATATTGATACACCGCCTAAACCCATGCGGGCTCGGGGCTTTGTGTACAAATTTAAAGGCATATTGGCAGTTGCTATGTTGCATACTACCATGTTTTTATTTGCTCCATCAGAAGCCGCAACAACTTGTAATTGCACCACACTGTGCAACAATGCATGCAAAAGTGTCAATTACCTCAGCGAGCGAGTGTATTTTCTGAGCTTGGTGAGCCCCCAAATGTTAAAAACTAACAAGGAGCAGCACATCAAGCTCGAGATCCAACGCACTAACTCAGCCCAGTCTTGTGGCTCCGAAAAAATTCCTCCGACTTTATTGTGTTAAGGCTAATTATTTTTAATGTGCTGTGTTGTAAACGATTACTTTAGGATGACCCTGTTCTAATCACCCATGTGCTTGTTTGCATAAACTGGTAAATTGGTTAACGATAGTGAGTCTCCTGCTCCCTGATTCATCTTGTCCGGGCCCAGTCAAAGAGTGTTTGTACAGTCGCAGATGGGCAGTAAATCAAACTCACTGTAGCGTTAAAGCAAAGCCAAGACTCCGGCTTTTGTTTCCAATTGAGACTATGTACGCGTTTGACCCTGAACGAATGAACCACACTCCACTTCAAAAGGGGTTGCCACTGAAGTTGATTTTACAATCACAAAAAAGCACATCACTCGATACCTTGGCAGACTTACAGTTTATAACTCAAACAAGCAACATATGTTGGGGTTTTTTTATTTGCGTGAATGTTTGTGTGGCGGCTGTGAGTGAGCCCTTATAGATATATACACGTGTGTGTGTGTGTGCGTGTGTGTGTGTGTGCGTGTTCTGAGTGCGGGGAGAGACGAGATAAAGTACAACTGAATCTAAAAATGTATCCTTTGTCTCATTCTGGAAGTCTTGCTGCTTCTCCATTGACACCAATGTAGCTGTGACAAAAAGAGCCATTGATATAATCTTCGACCATGACAAGCATTAAAGGGCCTAATTCTGCCCGCTTCTGTATTAAGCAACTCTAAAGCTGATTTCAATTGCCAGCTCCTCAGTGGGGGGGCAGCAAGGAAGCAGACAGACAAGGGAGGAAGGAAAGAAGCAAGCAGAATCTAGCTGGCAGGCAGAGTGGAGCACCCACCCTCAGCCCAGAGCCTGTAAACTCAGATTAGGGGGTGGATCAAAGCCTGGATTTAATCTGGGCCACTGGGCAAGGGTGGGGATTATGGCACGGTGGCACTGTGTGGCACTGAGGTTTGCCCTCACCACACACACACACACACACACACACACTCACACAAACATGGATGTACGCACGAAGATACTCCCATTGAACCCATTCATGTGCAAACAGAAATAAGTGTGTTCACATAAGCACCAACACACCCGGTATGAAACACTTTGAATCAATAACCAAAGAGGTGATCCAAGTTTTAAACCTCCGATCTATCTTTCAAGAATGGCCACGGGCGAAAGCGAGACACGAGGCGACTGTGACATCGAGGTAAGCGGAAGTGTAAAAGGCGAAGGAGGGCTTAGAAACGAATGTTAAGGGTTGACAAAAGGCAAAAAAAAGCACCATAGCCTCCACTTTCTACCCACGACTCCATACATCCACCCAAAACACTCCATTTGACACACAAACTCCGTCTCACCCAAATCTTATAAAGACACCACACACACTTAATCACACACCCATGCAGCAGTATCACGCTGCCATTGTGAGAATAAGGAGACGAGAGCAGCAACGAGCTTCAGAAGAGCCAGTTCTTCTCCTGTTTTTTCACCTCTAAAAATCTGAGCATCTCTACAACTCCACTACCAGTTTGGCTTCCTTATAAAACGATTAATCAACCGTAAACTTCCATCCGTGACACTAAAAGGTTTGCTCTCGTCCTTTTTAGATGTTTTTTTTTGTTCCTGACACTCTTGCAAATCAGCGTTTGCAATCCATTAACTCGATTCTGACGCTCTGAATTGGATCATTTGCCTTTGTGGGCTTCTTGCGATGCACCTGATTCACTGACTTTTTTACATTTTTTTTTATGGCCACATAGTTTCAGGAAAACACAAAAAACACATCGAACACATTTGCACTATAATGGGTGCATGGCTGAATAGTGCAAACTGAGATCAGTAATTAACGAGAGTGTAACACTGAGACAGATGTGCGCTTGTTAATTTAACGCTAAGTATGAAGAGAGAGGGAAAAAAAAAATAGAGACATTTTTGTCTGGGTAAGACCTCCCCTTGTTAGAGGTGAACTTCACAAGTTGTTTTGATCGCTGAGTCAGTTTGTAATGTGCCTTTGGGGTGTATCTGAATCCAGCCTTCCCCCCCAAATCTACCCACGTACCCCTGAGGCAAAGCTCTGAATGTCATTAAAGAAGTAATAGGAAGACGTGCCAATGTAATGTAGTGTGCTGACTTTTCTTCAGTCCTCCTAGACTTCTCCCCCTCCTGTCTCTTCTATGTCTCCTCCTCTCTCACACACACACACACACACACACAGCACTGAGTAGAAAACACACACACACACACATACATATACACACACACACACAAAGTGATTGACTCTCGCACATAAAAGCAGACCCTTGCTTTGCTGGTTTTACTTGATTAAAGTCGGAGCATTGGGGTCTTGGCTATGCTCTGTCTGGGACAAAGAGCAATATTTGTGGGGTCCGTTCTCCCTCAAAGACCCTCTTGTCAGGGGAGGCCCAGAGAGAGCGCTGGGGGAGCAGAGACCAGCTAAAGGCCAGGCCATTTATCATAGTCCACCAAATGAAAGAAGCTAAATGTCTCTTTCTTCCTCCCATCTCTTTTTCTCTCTTCCCATCTCTCCCTTTTGGCCTTCTCTCTCTTTTTTTTCCACTCTCCTTCCCCTCATCTTCTCTTCCTCCCCTTTGTCCAAATCCAGTGGGAGTAAGGGTAATAGCGGCTCGCTGGCGTTGCTCGTAACAGAGTAGAGGAGCTGCTTGGAACCGGGCCCCTCTCACGCTGGGGCCCTGGCGCTTTTTTTTGTGTGTCGCGAGGTGATTTGTCAGGCTGTGGTGGCAGAAGTCGAGCCCCTGAGGTTGAAAGGCTATGACCCCAGGAGTGCTGTGTGCGTGGTTTTGTGTGTGTGTGTGTGTGTGTGT
>JAQNCA010000027.1:18830394-18847894 GCA_029783725.1 Acanthurus tractus | reverse complement strand
CGGGGGGGGAGGAAGGGTGAGGGAAAGAGAGGGACCGGGCAGGGGATGATAAAGTTAGCGCCGAGGACAAAGCTTCGACCTGTTCTTGAATTTTGGTGCGTTCTGGTGTGTGTTGTGCATGTGTAACTAGACAGAGAGAGACTTTGATACAGTGTTCAGCAAAAGGGACAGAAGGATCCTAAAAAGAAAGAAGGGAGGTGGTAGTGGTGGTGGTGGTGGCGCTGGTGCTGGTGGGGGGGTTATTGGAAGATGAATGGCCTCTAAGATAAATGCATGCAGGCCAGAGTGAGCCGACCCCCACTCTATTCCGCCCCACTACCATGACATCAGAACAGAAGGGGAAAGCATCTCCTCTTTGTGGAAGAGTCTAATTTAATTTGTACCTTCCAACGAGGGGTAAATATGTTTGAACTGCCTCACTGAGCCCGCGGTGGCCCGATCAGGTTCTCACGGGAAACTGCTCCGAGCAGGATATCAAGCCTGCTGCATCGCAACTTCACTTTCTAAACTAATCTAATTTCTGGGCTCTTCTTTTCTTTCACTCCCCTCCCTCACTCCATCTGTTCCTATGCTCCTCTCCTCTCGCGATGCTGTCACTCCCTGCTGTCCATGCTTCGTGTCATTCCGGCTCCCGGCGTTCCCCTGGGATGATCCCTGTGACCTTCTCCCTGTCTTGCTGGAATTTGACGTCAAAGGTCTTGTTGCTAAGAATGGAGTTTTGTTTAGTAACAAATATGACCCTTTGCCTTTGCTTCGACTCCGTCTTGCACTGACTCTCTCTTCTCGCTCTCTCACACTCTCTGACTTTATAACTTACTTGTTCACTCTCACACTCTTTCCCTCTGATTTTTCTCTCCATTTCTCAGCCCCTCTATCCGTCACTTTCTATCTCTTCTTCCCTTGCATCAATGGATCTTCCTTTCTCTGCCTCTCTGCCCCCTGGTCTCGCCTCTCGTCTCTCCCTGGCTATCTCATGTATTATTTCAGTCTACAGGGGCTCAGGGTGGAAATGAAATATGGCGGCCAAGCCTCAACGGGCATGCTCATATTCTGTGTAATTACCTCGGGCTGAGGGCCGGGGCTCGGCTCAGTATCTATAAATCTGTGCCTCTCAGTGGCCCCAACCGCCTTTTGAAACCCAACCCTGCCGACGCATCGTGGTGAGACTATGACCCATGACCTTTCACACCGCCAGGGCTGCTGGGAGTGACCTGTGACCCTACGTTGGGCTCTCTCAGAGTCTGCTCAGTCTGACCCCTCCGAGCCTCGTGACCTCCCAAGTCACAGCTGTGCCTGATCTGTCCTTGGGGGCCAGAAAGGAAAACGTCAAATGGGGTTTTTTTTTTTTTTTTTGGTGCGAGTGTGTTCTGATGTGTACGGGTCGGGAGTTGGGTGTGCGTGAGGGGGCATGTGACTGTGTTTGTGTATGTGTCTGTATATCCTCACATATCTTCACCTCTCTCCTCTGCAAGGACCCTCACAGAGGAGTGTATACATAGAGATAGGTGGGTTAGCAAAACAACGTGTCTCTTACAGGCAGGGCTGCGACACGCAGACAGGGTCAGACAATCTATCAATCACGCACACAAAGGTCATGGACCCCTAATGGTGGTGTGTCTGTAAGCAATGCTAATGTCATCTGTTAAAAACATATAGTCATGGATGATTTATCACAATGTATTGATCTGTGAGGATACATCCAATCCACAATTATGAAAAGAGTCTCAGAGATGTAAATGTCTGATAGCTCCGACATTTAATGACACACATGGGTTCAGGTCACTAAGTGTCTGCTATTATTAGCTGTTTTTTCTGATTCTGACCTCCAGGATGTAGAGCGTCTGATGTCCTTCACTGCTGCTTTTTCTGTTTTCTTTTTGATTTTTCTTGCTTAAGATGATTTCAGAGATGGAAATTCGCTCTTTCTCAACCTTTTCTGCTTTCCTCCAATTCCCTCTTCATCCCTTTATTGGCCTTCGGTGAAACGCGCTTGACCACAAAAATTTTCTCGCTCTGCCCTCCCACCTTAACAAGAGCAGAGGGGCACGAGCCGGACTAAAGACGAGTCTCCTTTCCATCCTAACTTTTTTTTTTTTTTGTTCCTCTTCAGTGCTTTGACCGTGTGCCTGACCAAAGAAGAGCCTTTCCCTCTGGTTCAACCTTCCCTTCCCTTTCCCGTCTTCATGCTCCTTGTATGCTCTCTCCCCTCTCCACCACTGGCCTTCGGAGCCCTGTGTCCGACCAGAGCGGGGCCTCTGTGACCTGCAGCTGTGTTTACTGTCAACACAGACCAGTGTTAGGACAGCTGGGAGAACAAGAGAAGGCCAGACAGTAGTGAGCATGAGTGCACATAGGCCGGATCGCACATGGAAACCCAAAAAAAAAAAAAAATCCCCCCACACACGTGAAAACATGCACTTGCACACAGAGTAAAATTGCGCAAACATAACAAACATGCGCCGGCAGAAATGAATCTTGAACGCACATTTTGTTTACATACTCAAATAAATGAGCAGTGTCAGTTTCATGAATATTCACGGACATAAAGGCACTTTGTAAGCGGCGTTTGTGACGGTGCGTGATGGCGTGACATCACCGTCACATTTTCCCGTGTCTGTTTTGGTGAAGTGTTGAAAGCATCACGGCCCTGGTGACACACCTTAGGAAGGTTATGCCCTGCTCCATTACACTCAACTCAGCAGAATGGATGTGGGCGCCCGCATGTTTGTTTGCACGGGGGAGGTGGGGGGGAGGCATGGGACCGCATGTGCGTGTGCGAGGAAAAATTGTGCAACTCAGACTCCACACACAAACACAAGGAGGGGAGAAAAAAAAAAAAAAAGTCACACAACATGGTGACAAATGTTGCATGCTTATAAATCTTCTCCAACTCACTCTGTTCCCCTTCTTCCTGTACGACAGCTGATTCAGTGTTACAGACCCTGGTTCACACACTCTGCATCCTGTCCAGCACTGACACATCATCACAAACACGTGTGCTCACTCACACACATATACACACACAGACTTCATACCAGTACTTTAATACATTTCCCTGGGATTTAAGCTTTTCATGGGAGCCTGCAAACCTCACCATAGTTGTGGTATGACTCTCCCCATGTGTCCTGTCAGGCCTGGGAGAGAGGAAGCTTAGTTAGCTTCACGAGGGAAATTCCCATTGCTAGCATAAAATGCCTTATCATTCCATTACAAATACCATGAAATATCCACTCGGATGATATCATTAATGATTTCTCTAATGATGACTAAAAGATATTCCCATCAATACCACAAAGTGACCATCACTTACTGCTTAATGGTGGTACAGTCAGTGAATTTCTCCCGATAGGCCGTCTAATCATTCTCATCTACATCATCCGTCCAGGTGACGAAGTCTATCAGAGTGACATCCACCACTTTTAAAAAGGTATTGACACTTCCTCATTGCTATTGACACGACTTATCAGGCGTAAAGGAGACGATCCTTAGAGAATATTGACATCCTGCTTTTAGTCCCATTGATGCCCACGACACCAGCGCGCGTTTTCCCTCGTCGTTCGCTGCAGACAGACGTTCAACTTGGCAGCAGGAAGCCACAGATGTGTGAACTCACATGCACCCTCATCACCTGTAAACCAGACCTGTTGTGTGTGTGTGTTTTTTTTCTTTCTCTACTTCGCATCTATAGTCTCTCCATCTCTTTCTCTATGGTATGGTTTCCATGGAAACAGAGGTTGTGGGGAAAAAAAAAGAATACTGTATCAAGAGTGAGTGAGTTATTTTTTTCTTCCAATTTCTCTCTCTCTCTCTCTCTCTCACACACACACTCTTCTTCTGCTCTTGCTTTCTGTCTCTCACTCTCTCCCTTTCCCTCGTTCACCGAAAGTCAAGCAGTGTGCAGAGCGATCAATATCATTAATCAACACAACTCAACAGCACTCAGCTCTGCGGGGAGAGATGAAGAGGCACGGGGGAATGTCAACATGCCGGCCTGGAGTAGTCTTAACCAATGATACATATCACACATCACATGGATGAGAGCAGGGGCGAGGAAAGAGAGACAGAGAGGAACTGGAGAGGCAGACAGAGAGAGACAGATAACTGAGGAATGGAAGTGTGTTTTCTAGGTAGAGGTGGAAGGAAGCGAGCAAGCGAGCAAAAGAAAAGAGTGAGATTGAGGTGGAGAGATACAAGAGTTATTACTTGGTTGTCACCTACAGTATAAAATCCAATATGACATCAGCAGTGAAGTGGTGACGGAGGTGGAACGTTGATTTATCTGACTCACTCTGAGCTATGACTAAAGTCAATAAGTACAGTCACTATTACACCATCTACTGGAGCTGCTACCAGCTGCTGAAACAAACACCTTTTCATCTCTGTCCACTGACCAAAAACCCATGTGATCATCAGTCAGAGCTGAACTTAAACAGTAACAATAACACAACCGGGAGTTTTATGCTGGCTGCCATTTTTCAATTTAAGGTCAAACTTCTACGAGTCAACAAAGGAAGAAGTCACATGACTGACAAAAGGTCCATTACCTCAGTAATACACACAAGGGTCCATACTTTTTAAGTACAGATAGATAACAAAATATGTTCAATTTCAAGTCATTAGTCGATTTTTTTTAGATAAATCAATAAAATGTAAGCCAAGAAAAAAATAAATGAAGTTTACATGTTTTGCTTAGTTAAAAGTACAAAACTTTATACATAGATAAGATATCCGTTTACTCAAATAAAATAGTGAATAGGATGAGTTTTTTTATATTACTTGTTTGAAAAAGTTCATTAAGTAACTTATATAATAATAATAATAATAATAATAATAAAATATTACCACCATAAGTAGGATAATACTTAATAATAATACTTATGAAACTTGACTGCCTGCAGCAAATTACTCAATATGTATGAGATAATAATAAAATGTACAGTTTTTATAAAAATGTAAAGATGACCTTTTGTACCAGAACTTTACTGTAAAATCACAAGCAATGCAGTCCTCTGACATCAACAATCACATCACTTCTTTTCTTACTGGGCAACAAAAAAATCTTTATTCCCACCTGAAAAAAAACAAGTTAAGCACCTTTTCATCATACTCGTCCCTGTGGTATCCTCTAGGAGACACCACTGGGCAAATTCCTCTGATTGCTCACTCTGGCTTTTGACACAACAGCACCTGCTAAAGAGGTACTGAAGTATCACAAGTTTGGAGGAAGGCTGAAGGCAGCAGAGTCAGAAGTATTCCAGAGGGCAGCACAATATCCCTAAAATATGATGTAGATTGTTTTTTTTAAAGACGGGAAAATACAAAAAGCATGAAATGTCATTTTGAATCCATAAACACATAATGATGTGATTGAGATCGAATGTTACGAAAGTGATTTTCTTGCAGTCAGTCGAAGTTCTGCCTGAAAGAGTCGGCTCATGATAATGAGACAATATTAGAGGCAGACAGACATGTTTGTGCTGGTGCAGAAACAAAGGAGTTCTTTCATACATTGAGCTTTCATATTGCTTTTTTCTTTACACACTTAAGTTGACATGAAAATATACTGAGAGGAAAAGTGAAATAAGTTATAGTCGCTGTAAGTTAAAAGGGATCATGTAAAAATCGACAGGTTTGTCAACACTTTGTGTGAAGTCAGAAAATAATTTCTGATTATTAAAGCGTAAAATAACAAAGAGTCGGAGTGATTTCTCGCTTGCACTGTAGCTCGCTCACTCACTGGCTTCCTTATTATCTCACTCATCCCTTCATTCCCTCTTTACAGCTGTTTTATTTATGAATAACTTATCTCTCATCGCATCTCTGCCTCTCCTGCTTCTCCTCCCTCCCCGAGTGCAGGAGAGATAACTGCTGTGGAGTTGACAGTGGTAGTGGTCCTGTACTGTGGGCCCAGGGTGGGAGGTGAGTGGGAGGCTTGGTGAAGCATGTCAGCCATGCTGTTGGCAGCGGGAGTTGCCAGCTCGACTCAGTGCAGCCCTAGAGTTGTGCTAAACAGCTCCCAACAACTCGGAGGTGAAAGTTGATTTTCTCTCTTTAGTCGTACGGTGGCTCCGAGCCAAGACGGACTCCACGCAATTTCCTTTTTCATTCCTGCCTCATTAATTTTTTTGAATATCCACATTACAATGTGCAGATTAGCGCTTGGGCCATGATGTAAATGATTTATTTTACATTTAATAGCGAAGAGGAAATAAATCACATTCATCTTCTCTGAAATGATAACAAGTAAGCCAAGATAAAAAAAAAAAAAATATAAGAAAAATAGAAACATGTTGAACAAATAGTTTCAAATAATTCTTTTTATTCCGATTGGTAGGCTGCGTTTGTTAGTAACCTCTCAGAAGGCGAGGCCCAGAATGTAATGTCAGCACTGCTGTGTGAACGCTGGCTCTTTAGCTCAAAGCCGAGCAGCCGTTCAGATCTGTGGGATTGGGCTGTGCACCGTACACATGCTCCGAGGGAGCACAGCACACCCGGGCAGATTTAGAGTCTTGTTTGTTTATTTCCTCTAAGTGTGCGAGACAGAATGCTTTCCCGCATTAATATTCAACATCAACTCATACACAACAAGCAAAGGAAAAGATAGAGAGCAAGAGAGAGAGAGAGAGAGAGAGAGAGAGAGAGATGGAGGTATGGAGGCGGACCTCCTTGCGCTGCTGCTCCGTGAGGAGGCAGATTATTTAAAGACTGATTGAGACGCCAACGTCAGACGGATTGGGAGCGTGAAGGCAATCAGCGAACAGATAAGGAGCTGTTACCTGAAGACGCAGCGCTGTGCTGGCTGGTTGGGTAGTCCTCCCTGCACTGTCTGATAACAGCCTACTTTTAATGACCAGTGAAAGCTGGCAGGAGACGGACACTAAACAGATCAACCTCTCCTCCCCTCCGGCTGCGCCTGGCTCTGCTCACTAGATATACTAACCCCCGTCCTCTCATTCCATCCATCCATCCATTCCTCCTGTAGTCTATCTCTCCCTCCTGCCATTCCACCATCCACCTATCCCTCAAGCGAAGCTCAAAGCAACGCTGCCAACGTACAGTGCAGCCAAGAGCTTTGACGCCACATACTGTAAATACGAGAACACATATCGATGTGTGCAGATATCTGCGCTCGCGATGGATCCATTCACACGGAAACAATACTCATTTTCCTTTGAGATGCTTCTTGTTATTTATGCAACCATTAGACATATAGAATTCATACAACAAGACACGCACACACACACACACACACACTTAATACACACAATAATTCGCACAAAAGCATTCTCCTAAATCTCTTCACTTTAAAAAGGTAGGCACTTTTTGCGCTTGCGCCGTCTTGGTGGATTACAATTAGCCAGGGATTCTCCTGCAGGGCATAAATGTGTTGCTTTCAGATACAGGGATCCATTTGACTCTAATGTAATTATTGTACGGAAGCTCCTGGTGCCCTCGCCAGCCACAGATTAAGGGCGCTCTCGCCCACCACTTGCTCTCACCTTTGGCTCCTCAGCTGAAACCATGCTAAACAGTCTCACTCATTCTCCCTCTCACTCCATCTCCTTCCAAGCTCTCCTCCAATAACATAACCCTCCCCGACGCCTCTGCCTTTGTCTATTTGCTCTCAGCCTCCGGGCCAAGTAAGCTGATAGGCTGTCAGGGGTCAGCTGGCTGTGAGTGATTGGCTTAATGGGCAAGGCCAGAGCCTCTGCCTGGGAGCCAATGGGGAACAGCAGCCTGGCCTGTACCCCCTTGTTGACCTCCGCTAGCCCACAGCAACTGCGACACGCCTCTGCAAACACAGCCTGGGGTGGGAGCACCGGGTAGCTGCCAACAGGGGTCCCCCCCACACACACATATGTACACACACTTACACACACACACACTTACACACTGAGGTATAACCAGTCACGTGCAAAATCACACACAATTGTTCTCTCTCTTTCACACACACACACACTATGAGATTATAAATCTGGCTGCCAAGTGAGGATCCCTCACATCTCTGCCACCTTTTCACTTCCCTTTTCTGTGTCTTTATCCCTCTGTTTCTTTCATTCCCTCTGTCTTATCCTTTCTCTGCCCATCGCCCCCTCATCCTAACTCTGTCTTTGTGAGGCGCAGTTCTCGCATCAAAGTGGCAGGAATATTAATCCGACCAGAAGTATGTGCTCCGAGTGTAGGGATCAAGAACCAGGTCGAGGGATGGGTGGAGGGGGAGAGACCCGAGGAGATGGTAGGCTGGGGGTGGGGTGGGGTGGGGTGGGTAGACAGTAAGACAGTAAAAAGGAAAATGGATGGGGGGGTTGTAAAGTAGCACATTTTGCAGCCTGGAGTTGGAAGCCCCTGCACAACAATTATGGTTCACTAATCTCTCAGTACAATGCAGATCTCACACACTATGGCTTTCTGCCTCGCAATTAGCATAATCATACATCATACCACCATACAAATGTGTTGAACACATGATTTCTTAAATAATGGACCAAACGCTGCAAACAGACAACACTTGGACTTAAAAAAAGAGAACAATGAACAGTCATTGACTGCGTCCTTTGCAGCTTCAAAGTTCAATCAATGATTTTTTTTTTATTTTGTCAATTAGCCTCATCTTCCCTTTACTTTTACCTCTCAGGTATTCCACAGGAAGAAAAACAGAAGTGAGCACATTTTCCTTGATACTTAACTTGTCTTTAAAATGATGGCAACACCTGTCTATACATCCCATATCATGAATGTTATGCTTTAAATGGCCATAACAAGCAATGGCAGGTATTCCAGATGTAACAAGTGGGGAGCATGTTGATGTACTGATACCTCAGTTCTCTTTAAACATTTCTAAACTCTCTGCAAGTGACCGGTGCGATTCTACGAGACACTCGCCGAGGTGCAAGAGACCTGATATGCACATTATGAGAACAACCAACCTTCCCATCCATCTGTGATTTGCATGAGCTGTCAGTTAGCACTGACATTCATTAAACTAAACATCAAGTAATACCACACTTAACCCCGGGGAAAACACATGCTTGGCCAGTGTGTGGAGAAAGGCATTACAGTGAGTGTCAGAATAATATCTGAACCTCCCACTTTCTCTCGTCAGGACTGACCTTGTGTAAACACTGGAGGAATGGATAATGCTCCTCAGATGTGATCTAATTGAAGTGTGTGGCTGTGTGTGTGTGTGTGTGTGTGTGTGTGCATGCATGTGTGGTCCCTGTTTGGAAAGTGGTGGGTTGTGCACCGACAGGCAGTAATGTGTACAAAGCACTACAGAGGTGACGAGGGTCGAGCGCCGCAACAGTTTGTAGAGGCAACAGAAAAAAATATTATGAAAGTCTGAGTCTTTGATGATCTTGTGTATTTTATTGTTTCTAAAATGGCTATTTTCCAATCGGAATAACAATTTACACTGACCAGCTGTTAGGTCCGCAGAGATCAGTCCAAATATTGTTTCATTAAGCAGTGTAAAGCATTTTAATATTGCTTAAATCTTGGCCGTATAACATAAAACTGTTTCAGATCCAAGAATTTCTGAAGTGAATTCAAAATATGTGGTATACCAAAAAAATGTGTCTCCACAGTGTTATTTATAACATTACATTTTTTTCAAATAAGTAGAAATTTATGGCAAAAGAAAATTTAGAAAGTAAACAAAAATGTTAGAGACTTTAAAGATCGTCACGCATTGTGATGAGTTTGCTTGTTTGATTTACCTACAAAACAAATCAAAACATTGAGACCGATGGTCATTAATCTGTCTGTGCTCACACACATACAAACATACACAAGGAGAGATTCAACTACAAGAGTCACAACAATTCTTCAAAGCTCATTTTCCATGATAAAAAACAAAGTTTTACTGCTTTATGAGACAAAAAATACATTGTATTGCTAATTTAATAAATTAAACCATAAGATAAGGTGTGTGAGAGGTGCTTGTCTGTGAAAATCATGAACTAACAATCTATTAAGCTACGAGTCACCTTGGTTTTGGTACATTATTAAGCTAAACTAAGCATCTTTGTGGTGAATATATACAGGCTCACCAGCATACAAGTAAAATAACCATAAAACAAAACACACATAAACTGCAGAACACTGTGATATTTACTACAATGTCTCTTTTATATTATTAACTAAAGTGTTGTGAATAAATCTCGTCCATTCAGAAGGTTGTACGGCTCCAACCCTGCAGAAATGTGCATATGAGAATTTAATATGTGTGTTTATATAAAGTATTTTCTCTTGTATCCTGAGCATCAAGTACCAAAACATCCCACTGTACTAAAACGTCCTCTCTCCTCATGTGATCCAAACAGGGCCTCTTGTCCACATAAGCATAATTAATAAAACAAATACATCTCTCAGAGTCACGGAGCAGCTAAACACAATTAGCTGTTTTGGTTGGAATTGATGCTCGAGATTAGTAGGATCCATAGTAAGTTTACACATCGTGGTGCCAGTGAAGCTGCAATGCATTAAAACCTAAACACAAAACCAAGAGGACAAATAAATCCCTCCTTAGCTAAACAGCCGAGTACGACGGGACGGACGAAACAGACTAAATATTAAACAGGGTAAACAATGCTTAAACAATGCTCAGCGAGAAGTTTTGAAACATTTTGAAATCATGTGTTTTCTATCACAGATCTGACGAGCTATCGTAGGGTATAGCTGTTGTATTTGTTTTGCTAAGCGCATGCCTGCTTTGGCATCAACGCGCTGTGTCTGTGTTTGCGTATCGTATTATGTTTGCGTACTGACTGAAGATGTTTCCCATCTGCTTCTAAAAAAAATGTTTCTCAGATACGTATCCCACACATCCGAAAAACAAACAAATAGAGTAAAAAATAAAGAAGAAACGATGAAACAACAAACATTAAGAAACGGCCTCAAAGTAAAACGTCTTACCTGAACTTGTTCTGTGCCGGATTTTTTCTTTTTTAACTCTCTGTATTTAATATGACAGGTTAAGACTAAACAGACTGTGCCTGAATGGGCCACAGACGGTCAGGATTTAGGGGAGTTGTTGAGAACTGAGCTTCATACTGAAAATACAAAGAGATGGTTTCTGCAGGACTGAGGTTAAGCTTTCAAAACGAGCAGGTTATTCTCAATGTGTTGGGAGTGACAGAGGAGTCGGCCACAGAAAAAGGAAAGTAGTGAGCTGTGACCAGATGAGGCCGAGGCCCAAAACATGGAGTTCTCCTCATAAGACTCTGCAGGCGCTTCGACCACACAAAACGTAAAAATTACAAACACGCTGCATGCGCACACACACACACACACTCAAACCTACAATCTAATATATTCTGCTGTTTGTAAATGACAGTGGTGGAGTTTTTTATTCATGCCACACTCCATTGGCCATAAAAAGAGAGGAAGATTTGTCTCTTTTACCCTTCTCAGGGTACAAAGAAAGCAGCGATATAAACAATATAAAGGACAACTCTTTGGGGTTTCTGTCACAGTTTATAGCGTGTCAAAAAAACAGTGAAGGGAGGCTTGTATACATGAGTATCTCCTAATGCAGCTCTGTGCTGTAAATTTCAGCTGGGGAAAAGTTATGGACTGGGCTCATGAGCGCACGGTTAAATGTGGCCGTATCAAATGCATGGGAATACATTCCCCACCAAGAAATGTGACACAACAGGAAATGGCTTAACAGATTTTTCTTCTGGGCTAGAGGGGCCAATAACTGTCACTTTAGTTTAGGCCCACTGCTTCTCAGCTCCCTGTGTCTGGTCAGTAATTTGTAGAGGGGAACCTCTGTATTAAAATGCAGTTTTTGGGATATGGATAAAATCTTCCCAGACCCGGACCGGTGCTCTGATTCTGAACTGGTCCCACGAGGGCCCCGTCCTGAGTCTCAGAGAGGCACCTGTGTGAGTGCGAAGGAGAGGTAAAACTGGGAATATGAGGTTTTCTGAGCGTCGCTCTGGGTTTTTCGGTGCAAGGTAAAGGGTGGGTTAGGTTTGTGGGGTCTCACGTCCCTAAGCTTTTTCGAGCTCTTTTTACTGGTTTTGGCATTTATTAGGCTTTATGCTGTGCACTTAATCTTTATTGGGATTTACACTATGAACTGACCCAGACTGAATATCAGCTCTGGGACGCAAAATACTGTTCCCTCGCTCTCTTTACTCTACCAGCAACTCTCTCTCTTTGTTTATTCAGTGTAATTAATATATGCATATAGGGTTCAGTGATACATTGTGAAAATAAAAAAGACATTCTTTAAGACATTGTAAAATAAAATGAAGTCAATACAATGCATTTGCAGGAAGAACAACAAAGATACAAAAACACAGTGGAGCACGTTCTGTGGCAAGGTCATTTAATTATCTGTGTGGTTAAAGGGGGGGGGGGCACTCAAGTACATACTGTGTTATAAATTAAGATTTAAGCAGATGATTTTTTTTTCTATTTTCTTTGAGAAACCACGCAATCTTCCTCATTTTCTGCGCTGTCATTGTCATTCTGCTCATGTGTAACCGTGTGAAAAGCAATGATACCAAAAAGCAAAGCGAAGGAAAAACAAACACTGGGGATGAGAAGCAGGCGGAAGCCAGTAAAGCCTGGTGACCGAGGTCAACTCTCTCAGATACACATCACTAAGAGGAGCTATAAAAGTTCAAGAGGAGGTGTCTCTGTCGATCCAGAGAAAATAAACCCAAGCTTGACTATACAAGGACATCAGCATGGAGCACACGGAGGCCGAGCCTGAGTAACAACAACAAGCAACAAGGACAGAATCTACATCCATCATTCAAGGGTAGATACAGTACATCTTACATTGGGGGGAACATATAGGATTGCATTCACACACATTTTCAGGCACACACACACACATAATAACTTTCACTCACTCGCCCTCACACACTGGAGAAGAGGATGTTTGCACTGCGATTTCAGAGCATGAGGTATCGAGATCCTTCTGCATGTTCCTCTGATCTGAGCCATAACAAGAGGTTAACCAGGCATTACCTCTCTGTGGTCTGCAGGGGAAGAACCGGTTCACTCCATGTGACACACACACACACATACCGAAAGTCAAACCTACACACACACACACAGGCCAAAAAACACACACACACACAGACACACATTAAAAAGCATACAACCATATCCTTAAAGGAAACCGCAGGGACTCCCCCGTATAGCAGGCATAAATAACCAACAACACAGGCTGTTCATCATCACTTATTGGTGTATGTACATGCCGGGGGTTTGCTGGGACATGATTGGTCGCTGCATTCATCAATCTGATAGCGATCAGTCCCATATAGAGGAGATTAATCATTAGCTCTGCAGGGGCAAATGCATGGCACAGCAGATAGTGATTATTGATGGGTTAATCCCAACTGCATGGCTTTGCATTCAGGCAACAGCCTCAGGGTCTATCATGCTAAAAAATTTTATCGCTTCGGATTTAGGCATGAGGATATGTTGGTTATATGCAGAGTGGTGATGCTGCAGAGGGAGAGTGAGGCCCATTACTGTTAATGCACCATAATCATATAAATATATTAGAGCAGTTAGCAGACTATGAATCTGCAATTTTCAATACAACATGAGGACAAAGTTCTCAGTTCAATATAACGTGACGATCCCAGTGTCACCGATGGAAAACTAGAATCCTACCAAATCTTTTCTCTCTCTCTCTCTCTCTCTCTCTCTCTCTCCAGCCATCCTTTCCTTTCTCTCTCTCGTGAAAGTGATGTTTTGCAGAAGTGCTTTTAAAAGCCCCAGAGGGTAAATAGTGCTCTAAAAGTAAACAGAAATGAGCTGACCTTGCCAGAGTTTTGGCTCTTGACAGCAGAGCTGCTTTAAGACTTCAAGCAGCAAGGGTCACAACTATAAACAAATCCATTCCAATGCCAGCAATACATACACACAGAGAGAAAGCAAACAAGTTCCTGGCAAAGGAACATAATTAATGAAAACTCCAGAGAGAGAATGGGAAGGGAAAAGAGAGACGGATACAGACAGTGGAAAAAAAAAAAAAAGAAAAAAAAAATTGAAGATAAGAGGGGGTGGTCTTCACATGGCTAAGGAGTATGACTGGTGGGGAAACACAGGAGGAGGAGGTGGTGAAGGAGGAGGTGGAGGAGGAGGAGGAGGAGGAGATGAAGCAATAACACTGCAGAAAACAGGGTGAAAAATTCCCCACCAGTGTATTTAAAGCCGGATGTGAGTCACCTCACCTGGCATCTGTTTTTGTTTTAGCCCAAAGGTCAAAGGTCAGCTTTAACATTATACAGTGCAACTCTGGGCATCTAACAGCTCACCGCGAGGGCTTAAATCTTTTTTAATACCTCGCATCGTGTCAATGGCTGCACGCAGAATATCCTTATTATATATAGAACATACTGAAGCCCGTTCTATTTCATTATCGTGGACCGAAGAGGACACAAGGGGTAAATCTCCAGATCAGAAATGTATCTGACTAATCTAATTAGGGAGTTAAGAAGCAAGCCTACTATTAATTCTACTGCCCGACACTCTTCTATGACTCATAGTTTCCTCTTATCCTCTCCTTTAAGTTTGACCTAGACTCTTCTTCTTCCCTATCACCTACTGAGGGAGGCAGAACAAAGAGTCAGTATCTAACAGAAGGATCATAAGGCAGAAAAAAAACGCTGCCTACAGCTCATCTTTAACCTGCAGCACAATCCTGGAGGTACGGAGAAAATGCAAACAATTATTAGCTCCGAGCCCCCTGACAGTTAACAATTAGAAATGTTATTGTTTTTGCCTTTTTCAATCTAAGATGTGACCGAGATATAAAGAGCATGTTACACCAAACTTGAATGTGGAGCCAAAATATTGCAAT
Organism: Acanthurus tractus; assembly: GCA_029783725.1. NCBI lineage: Eukaryota > Metazoa > Chordata > Actinopteri > Acanthuriformes > Acanthuridae > Acanthurus > Acanthurus tractus. Next base: position 18,833,058 of record JAQNCA010000027.1, on the reverse strand, counting down.
CACAGTTTTCAAACATAAAGAGAGAGAGATTGTACAACTGTAACTGAATACTGCTGCTTTGGAATGTGACTCTTTTACTTGGGAAATCTGTGTTTTGTCCCAAATTGCAGCATCCTTATTTGTAAGCAGGAAATTAGTTGCTCCAAAAGACAGAGCATGGGTCAAAAAGTGAGTACAAAAGCCAGAAATGTCAGTAATCCTTGAAGCGTCAGCATCACCAGCATTTAACTCTATGGGAACTTTGATGTGCTCCTTTTATTTGTAATGGACAGTAAAATGTCACGGCCATCAGTGTGCATTTTACTTTTCATTTCATCTCATGACCTGAAGAAAGCTTACACCTTCTCCTTTCTCAGATACACCTCCACCTGTGCTACAGTCCAAGGAGAATCCTCCATTTACAGTCTTAGACGGCCTGGTTTGGGGCAGTCTACAGAATGTGGTGTGTGTGTGTGGTGTGTGTGTGAGTGTGTGTGTGAGTGTGTGTGTGTGTGTCTCCTCAGGGTAGTGTTTGTCATGTCGGAGAATCTTGTTATATACTCCATGTTCCTCAGCCCTGTGATAAGTCATCGTTATAGCTGGCCAACCTGGCAACTCAGTGATAAGGGAGCCATGTTCAATCACTACGCCAGCTAATATTTCAAATTCCATATTGTTTGCCTGCGGTAGAAGTTCCCTCCCTTCAGCCTATGTACACATGCACACACACCACATACACACACACACCCACACACACATGTAAAGGGCGATTTCTCTACTTCAGTCTTTTTATGTTTCTGCCACACTCTCCCTCCTCCTGTCTCTCTGTCTGTCTCTCCCATGAGGGAGTGTGAGGATGAGTGGTGTCTGTAACCCCGTTAGAAAGGAGGAGGTAATGTTAACACAGTGCAGTGCCGCTGTCATGCCAGCTAGACATAATGTTCTTTACTAAAGGAGGAGGAAGAGGGATTATTCACAAGGAAGAAGAAAAAAAAAACACTGTTCAAACTCAACTTTCTAAATGTAAACACACACACACACACACACTCCGAAGGAAAAAGTGGTTTTATTTTTTTTAACAGCCTGAATAAAGACGTGAATTGAAATCAAACCCCTGTTTTAAATGTGCTATTTGTATGTAATTATACAGATGTTTTAATTATACAGAAGTTGTCACTGTTAAAAGGAAAAGAAACAAAGACGGGGCCTCCTTGAGTTCTCTGTAACACACACTGAGTGAAGTAGCCCACTCTGTGAACTGAGGATATGTGAGCATGCTCACAGCCCTTGTGTAAACACCGCTACACACAGGCCCTCCTCTGTTTAGTGGTCATAAAGCTCCTCTCCAAGCAGCCTACCCACAACCACAGGCTTCAGGTGGGGTCTGACCACATCCGACGGGGTGGGGGGGGTGGGGGGGCCTCGAGCATCATCCCATCAATACATTGTCCTCTAAACTTCTTGCGAGCACTCTCCCTCTCGCTAACTCTCATAAAAAAAAAAAAAAAAGGCTGATGGGTTCAGCTTGGGAAGGCAGTGGCTCCTGCGGCAGTGTTTATACAGCTTTAAGAGAAGGCAGTTTAGCAGGTGCATGGCGCTGTAAGTACAACCGCAATCCACCGCTAAGAGGATTAAAAGCTAGGATGATATCTTTCTAGTAAATAACGTTTCTCTGGAAAGAAAATACAGCAATAATGGAGCTCTTCTCATTCCCCTGGCTTCATCCTCTTTGCATTGGAAGACAAAAAGTAAGCGAGAGGGAGGTAGAGAATGAGTTTATATGGGCTGGGGAAGGAAAAAAAAAAAACAGGTGTTAAGCCTCTCCAAACTAGCCTGTGTAATGGGGTTCTGTTTGGAGGGTTTGGAGCCAGCGGATAAACGGCATGCTGGTCGATATATTTGCCTCCTTCTACTCTATAATCCCAACAGCGTTACTCAAAGAGTATGCATTATAAGCATCAGAAGCGTCTCAAACATATACTGCACTAACTTCTCTCACAGAGCCCCATTCAGGGACAAGCTAAGCTCCGCTGCTATATCGCTTTCCAAACTGGCAGGGATAGGATACTCATAGCTAAGTAAATGGAGATGAATCATTGAGGGCTGAATTTCCATCATCTGAATGGGCCCTAGAATCACCACAGGAGCTTCCCCATCCTGACAAGTGTTGCCAGAGCCAGAAAATATCATTATTTATCCCCATTTCAGTTGCTGGTTTAAGTTGTGTTGTGTTACAGCAGTTTAGCAACGGGAAAGTGATCTCGGACTCAGTGGTCAATGGAGGGGTTATCTGCCTCTCACAGCAGGGCTGAGGCAGCTCATATCATAAAGGCAGAACACCTGGCCCAAGTCGAAGGTGTATGCAGTCCATCCTGTGATCCCCCTTGGATCTCTGTTGCTTTTTTTCTTCACTTTTAATTTCTCAATTCCACCAGAGCAGCCCTCCGTGACTACCTGGGGGTCCCTCTCCCCGCTGCCCACTCATGGAGAGAGAAGTACTGGATGTTTACACCTGCTAGGCCCCCACTCAAAGCCTAGAGGTGGAGTTAGTGACCTGCCCACTCTCTCCTCCCCGCTCCTCCCTCTCCTAAAGGATCATCAGGAAGGAAATCAGCCTGTTACGGAGGCATCAATGGCTCTCCCAGCTGGAGTTTCCCTTTGGTTATTAAGTGTGGGTTGGACTCT
>JAQNCA010000027.1:18796366-18814362 GCA_029783725.1 Acanthurus tractus | reverse complement strand
TCTCAAACAGTAATTACCATTTAAAATGTCCCACAAAAAACTTTTTTTCGGCCCGGGCCCCTTTTCACCACTTCCCCACCCCCCTTTCTTCTTTTCAAAAAAAAAAAAAAAAAAAAAAAAACGAGAGAAAAAGAAGAGGACCGAAATTGAAAGAGTAATGAAATGAATGGAAGAAAAGCAAGGGAGAGAATTTATTGGTCTCCATTGCACCAATCAAATGGGATGCTGAATGACAGTTGGCTGTCATGAGTGTTGTGTTTTTCTTTCTCGTTTTTTTTTCTTCTCGGGTAGTTTTTATCTCTCTGTGGCCGAGTGAAGAGGCATGTGTGTGTGTGTGTAAGTGTATGCGTGTGCATGCGCGTGATGGATGTGTGCTCTGGTGTGGTGGTGGGGGGGGCCCGTACATTAGTTGTTAGGGGTTGTTTTGCCACAGGGTGTCCTGATAGGCTCTGCACGTAGTATTGATCCTCAGCACACTGGTCCCTGAGCTGTTGCCATCATTGTTGCGGTGCTGCTGCTGAGCTGATTGGAAACTAAAAAGTTTCGCTGACAAAAACAGAACTGAATGTTTAAACAGACGAACTAATCCGTTGAAAACAGGCTGCTACTTTATCTTCAATCTCACATACTACTATTTCTTTTTTTTCCCTTTATGGATAAAAGACAGTAAATTCAAGCCAACCACTGCACACAACAACTATTTTAATTACCTCCCAAAAAATAAAGTGGTAGTAACTGCGCCCCAACTCATGGTCCTCGACCTAACCCTCAAACCTGATCCTGGTTATAAATTACCTTACCTTAAAACTAGAGAACCCAAAAGCAAAAAAAAAAAAAAGAAATTCAGAGACTTTCGAACATCATCGCTGAAGCATTTCCTCAATGAGCCACCTGTTAAGCAACAGAGAGGCTAAAACCAAATAAAGAAGCAGAAAAACAACAGTTCCTGTATTGTTACGCAGGTGGAATGTGAAATAACTTCCTCCTCCCTCGCTATGTGTTGTCTGAGTTGCTGTGCGGTCGGACTCACAAGTGAGACACCACATCCTGGACATCCGTGTTTGGACTCATTTTCAGTCTCTAGTCACCTGAAGTTAGTGGAAAACTGGCTGCCTTCGCCTCTGGTCTGTGACAGTTATTGTTCCTCAGCAGCCCATAAATCTGCAGGACCGGGATGTTTGCTAAAAGGGGGGGATCTGGGTCAAAGGTCACCAAGCTCTGTCCTTTGGCCCCCTTACGCCAGATGGCACCTCAAGGTTTCTCAGGCTGTCACGAGTGCACTTCCCACCACCCCATTTCACTCCCCAACCCAGCTCGTGTTGTCACCCCCTGTCTCCCGGACTCCCCACTCTTTTTCTCCCTGACAACCCCACCCATTTTCTCTTCTCACCCTTAGGCCCCAGACCCACAGGACTTCACCCCTCCTCATTATACTCTCTCTCTCTCTTTGCAGAGATTCCACTCCTTTTCTGGCGGTAGGAGATCCCAGTAAAGAGTAAACAGGAAGAGAAACCTGAGCAGACAGTGGGACACGGTGGCAGAACCTCAGTCAAATACCCACAGTGAGAGTTGGGGAGGCACGCTGCGAGCGCTGGCATTACCATCCACTAATTACCACATTTTGAAGGATTTCTCACGTTTTCTTTTTTTAACCCCTGCTTCATTTCCCCTTCCTCCCTTCCATTTTGTTTAGCAAATAGCTTTTTATAATCCTCATTGAATCGATTTTCTGTGTCAAAATGAATAAATTAGCTTGCTTTATTTTGGAATAAACCATTAATACAGGAATGGCTGGTAATTAATTTCCTGTAATTGCCCCACCGGGATTGGTGTCAGTTACACCCACTCAACGGAAAAGCTGTATTTTAGCTTAAACATGGCTCTGACTGTGTCTCTGTGCTATCCGGGCAGCAGTTTTTGGGGGCGACTTCGGGACAGGGGGGTAGCTGTTATTGGGTGAGCACAGAGCTGTTTGATCAAGTCTAAAATACACATATAATAACACTGTCACTCATCTCATACATGAACGTTTTAAGTCTAGAATTTTATATGTTATATTTATTTCAAAAGACTGGAAACCAGTGTATGTTTTTGTATGTTATCAATTCCGCTTGAGTATATTAGATGTAGTTAATACTTGAACTTAAGCTTAAGCCTGGGCTTATAGCATGGCCGCTTGAGGTAATAACTCTTTGTACATAACTCTTCTCAAAACGCTTCTTTAGTTGTAATACCTACACCAGGCTGTTTAACATCTCTAATTTGTCATTTCCAGGGGATGGCCGGCAGTGCAGACTGAATTGCCTTCTCTGGGCTAAGCTCCTTATGTTCACTTGTACAAATTGGAGGATTTGTGTGAGCGAACTCTGCGGGTCCAGGTAAAGTAGTCCCACTCCACTTGCTGTGTAAACAAAGGATATGAAGGAGCAGCTGCCTTGTAGCTACACTCAGCAAGAGTCTGTGGCTCCAACTCTGTACTTTAAGACCTTGAGACGGCACATTACTTCCGTCTCCCCAGCAGCCTGATTTAGGAGTCTTCTCCAACAGGTTCCCTCTGCACCCAGTGCCCCCATTCAGAGGCAGAGTGCAGCTTTTCCTGCGGCGTCAGGGCAAGGTGGCAGAATGTTGGCTGGTAAGTGTGTCACCCTGGCTGAGGTTGGGGCACAGAGGCACAACGGGAGTGTTTCTATTCCCCTCCTCCATCTTTCTCTCCCACTTCCTCTCTCTCTCTCTCTCTCCCCATCGCTCCCGCCACAACACACAGATGAAACCAGGGCATGCCCCCAGTGAACAGCGGAATAGGCAGCTGCCACCAGTGGGCCTGGAAGGGCCCGACTTAAAAAGAAATTCGGAGAAATAGCTGTAACCCAAAAACAGCCTCAGTGAGCCGCAAGCCTCCATCGGTGCCCCTATTTTCCTATTTGAGATGAAGTGATGATAACTGCAGTGAGGGAGGGCAGCGGTTATGGAGCCTGCCAAAAGACAGACAGATCCTTCCCCCAGGTCAGGAACCATGGGGAATGGGCAGGATACTGAATCATGGGGCTACTCAAGGTTCCATTGTCAGTCTTTTTTGATGTCAAAAACACACATTTTCATACACATGTTCTGTGTTTATGCACATACTCTGCATGCACAAGTTCCCTCAGACAGACACACACAGAAAGACGGACGTATACACACATTTATGGAATAGAATTTCCAGATATCTTAGGTTGCAGACGATTGTTGTACAGCCGATGTAGCGTAAGGTTCTCTGCCTGTAACAGAAATTGTTCTCTAATTTGTCATAAAATACACACACTTTTTCCATTTTCACCGTATACACTGTGTAAACGGCCGAACAAAGAAAACAAACTGTAGAATTCTCCAAAGAAATATATAGGGAATGTTCGAAGGAAATAAGACATGAGGTCATCTCCACCAGGGGAAGCAAAGTTTAAAAAAAAAATGCCCATGCGAAAACCAACGTATCTCAGCAAGCTTTTTTTTTTTTTCCTCCTCATGACTTTGTGGGAGGATTATTCACAGCTGTAAAACTAGCGTATAGCCATCTGCTTTTCTGTGTTGTTACAGGCAAAACGATGGACGGTGCTCGGTAACAAGGTTGAAGTGGAGGACAATGTTCCTGCTTAAAAACGGAGGAAATATTATAAACCAGAAATACCAAAACGCTAAGTGAAACCAGAGCTGTCACAATAACAGAAAAAGGAGTTGTTGACTACGCAGCAGTTTTTTAACATGGGTTTTTTCGGGAAAGAGAGAGAGAGAGAGAGAGAAAAAAAAAAACAAGCTGAATGACTGCTTTGTTCAAATTCGATTCTCCCTCACGGTGATGTATCGGTCACACAAAGGCTGCGGGATTGTGATGTACTAAACAGTTGAGGTTTACACGCTAAATTACATACATGTATTATTTCACTGTGTGCTGATGTAGACAAACAAAGCATGGTGGCAAATGCATTCTTCTTAATTGTGCGCTTTGCAAACCGACACCAGGACTGATGAAGAGATAATCCATGTAAGATGTGTCTTGTTGGGATTCTACCCTGGAACACTTAAAGCGAGACACTCCATCAGGATTTGAAGTTGAGAAATAAGGTGAGGTCTAAAGTGAATCGATACCTTGGCTGTGGAGTGGTGGCCACCTGCCAAAGAGACTGGCACATCCAATGTGTCTTCTTCTGGACATCAAGGATGAGCAGTGAGGGGATTCCTCACAGTATATGACATGCCCTCTAAATCTGGGCCGCGGTATCCCGTCCTTTTGTTTTTGTACAAAAAACCCCACATTCTTCTGTTACTCCTCTCTTAACAATCAATCAGGAAAAGAAATACACACATCTAATTCGGCCAGACTCTGAAATGTGAGGTTGGGAGGTCGCGAGGTTGTGGGGCTCTCATTTCATATCATTAGTTCTGAATGACCTCAGAACAATCTTGGGAACTCTCCTGAAAGTCTGAGACAAATAAATCCAGCATGGCGGAAATCGAGATAAGGAAACAGAGAGCGATAGCAAGAGCAGGAGTGTGAGATCTCTTAGCCTTGTTAAAGCGGCGGGGTAGGGCACTGTCATGGCTGTGTGTCTGAGAGGGCTTCAGCCTTTGGCTTTCCGTGCATTTTAACACACCATAAATCACTCTCGGAGCACAGCCCTGCATTACGTGAATGATATATTTTATTTACACTATAGAGGAAAACACACATGGTCCTTATTAATCATCTCCCACCTTTAATAATGAGTCAACTTCCACTCATTCATCACCACTTCCAAAGCCATGCCTGCAGAGAAATACAAAGAGGGGAGAAGGAGGAAAAAACAAACATGGTCGGCTAACAAGGTGGCTGTTTGAGAGAGGATATGTAAAATGCTTCAGAAATGCGATTGTCACATTCTCAAGGCATTAGGAGCCAATACTGTAATATGGAGCGTGGAGATTTTAGCCCAGGGGATTTTAGCTATTTAGTTTGTCACTCTTTGAGAGTAAAATACCTAGATGACATGAGAACTTTTCTGCTCCCTGACATGTTTATACAACCTCGCTTCAGCACCATTACTCATTCTCACTTGTCTCTCTTAGAAGTCTCCTCTAATGATCGAGCAGACGCATAACCACAGCCCTATGACATGGGTGTCATAGAAATCTGCTACATTTGCCAATGTGGCTGCATTACTGTCAGAGCTCATCAAAATGAGGCATTTAAAACCTCAACCTTTCTCCACCCCCTCACCCACTAGAAAAGATGTGCACTAAACGATAGCTGATTTCCCGTCTTTGTGCTTAAAATAGATTTTGCTCTGCTATTAGAACTCAAGTCGGATACAGTGAAACATTTTAGAGTGATTCCTCATGTTTGAAATGATTTAGAAAGCAATCCGTCTTAACAGCAGCCTCAGAAAGTTGTACTTTACTATGTTAAGAGTCTTTGGAACTATTCCAAAGCACACAAGAGAGGGCAAGAAAGCTGTTCAACACATCTCCACTGGTCTCTAGTGTGGGAAATATAATACGACACTGAGATAATAAATGACAGCAGACAACTGTAACTAAATTCTTATATGAAAGAACATAAAGGCTTTGCCATGTGTGCAGCTAAAGAAATACCAGTGACAACACATAGCGGCGGTAGCTACTGTAGAAGTATTGAAGTTTAAGGATTGTTGGCGTGCCACAACTCTGGAAGTAAAAACAGAAGCAGACATTGGCTAACTTCAGTAACCGATAGTCAACCTCCACGAGCTGCAAACAAAACATGACAATCGTAGAGACTTAGAGAAACAGTCTGAGCCCCGTCTTCTAGTTCGCTCATGCAAAGCCATACAGAGTGTTTGTGAGTGTGTGTGGGATCTTTTTTTATCTTAACATAACAAAAAATATTTTTTTTTGACCACTTTATCTAAAATTTTTTTATTTCATGTAAACTCCGTGGTTATAATAATACATACTCACGTATTTTGTGTCTTATTTAATTTCTTTGTTTCCTTTTATAGCCAAAAATGCAAATACTGTACTGCTAACGTGTAGGAAGTGACTATGAATATAAAACTATCTGCGACTATGTGTAAATACGGATTGCAAATATATGAAAAAAAAAAAGAAAAGAAAAAGAAAAATACAGTGTTGCCTTTGCACTATTTTTTGCAGAGCAGTTTTTCACGGCTTAGATCTTCTCAACACTCAGGCTGTGTTTGTGCTTAATGAACCAGAAAAAAAGGTCATTACAAAATAGCAATATCAATTTTTTGAGAGTGCTATAGCTATCATAAAATGAGCAGAAAAGTAATAGAAATAAGATTTAACACTGGGTCCTGCTAATGTGTGTGAAAGAGGTTAACTGCTGTGTTTAGTAACAAGAAAACGCTGCTCCTCCCATTAAAGGTGGCGGCCTCTTTTATTGTCTGGCTTTAGTGAATCGTCACAGCTTGGCACTGGCTATATAGCATCAATAAACATAATTTTATGAAGTAGCATATAAGCAATAGCAGGTTCGGCGATTAAACTGATTTTGTCTATAGTGCTTCGTTATGAAACCACAAAATAACTAATAAACCTTGACAAAGAAAACCATTTGAGTATATTTACAAGGATGAAAATGCCAAGTTTAATGAGCTGTTGTGGCTAACATCCTCTCTTCCTGCATGTGTTTTCTGAAAAGTTGACTGTCCTCAGACGAGCAAATTCTGCCACACAGAATCTTATCTCTCTTTTTCATTTTTGGCTAAGTCACATTCTCACCTCTTAGTGATACAGATTCAATAAATTACTGTTTAACAAATTCTTGCTCTCCTCGCCCCTTTCTTTTCTGTGTTCCCTGACATTTTCACTCCCTTTTCCAACCAATGATATATCGAAATCTATGAGCCCATAATCCTATTAATAAAGCTCTCTTGTCCGTGTTACATTTATTTTCCCCCTAATCTCCTTCTCTTCCACTTTTCTCTGCTCTCTCTCTCTCTTTCTCCATCTCTAACACTCGGTATCTCCCTCTATGTCCCTTGGCTGACCCCTGTGAACATTTTCCCCTTGCAAGGCTGAGAGAAATTCAGATTGATACCAAATATAATGCCCGCTGTGGGTTTAACACGTAACAAGGTGGCTGATGGTACCATCAAGGGTGGTTTGGCTGAGTGACCAAACCAGCCAACCTCACTGAGTGTGGGAAGTATCCCTCCACTGTGCTGCATGCTGACTAGGGCTGCAAATAACAGTCACTTTCTTAGCAATTAATCTGTAACTAAAACATTATTTAATCATTTATCGTCCAAAAACTTGTTTAAAAACCACAGATGACTAATTTACCATCATTGATAAAAGAGAAATACAGTAAATCCTCACATTTAAACATATTTTGATTAAAAAAAAATAACTGTAACAATTGATTGATTGTCAAAATAGTGGGGAATTAATTTTTTCTATTAATCAGCATGCTAAAATCGACTTATTGTTGCAGCTTTCATGCTGACTGTTAGCTGCACCTTTTAATAGTGATCATGTTTAAATAAAACTGCGTCTGATATACTTCAACAAAAATAGCAAAAACATATGAGGCAGTAATTTAGCTAAAAGAAAAAAAAATGTCACAAAAAAAAGTTAAAAAAAACTGACAGGTTGTTGTTTTTTGAAAAAAAATCCAATCCAAAAATGAAATTCAGTAGAGTTTTATTACTTTAAAAAATCTCAATACAAAATTGTTTCAGTAATTTGAGGCAGACATGGAAGTAAGTGACATGTAAGTGGTGTCTGGCTGTATGTCTGGATCTTTCTCCAGAGATTAAATATGGTTCCTCCATACATACATAATCCTGATGAAAATCCTTGTCATGCATGTGCCCCTGTAATGGTTTATGGTGCTGACCGTAAGTGGCACAGCGCCACCATCCTCATGGGTGACCAATCAGATGGGCACAGGAGATGCTCACAACTCTGCAGTCACACCTCCATCCCAAACTCAGCATTAAATCCATCAGTTCCACAGCCAAATCCAAATGATTCAATCCCAAACCAGGAGACTCCCAAAGCCTTACAATTTGCTTATACCATCATCTTCATTCCTCCCTGCAAACCAAATGTGGAATAATGAGGATCTCATCGCTTAATGGATATAACTTATGCATAAAGAAAGTAGTTTGCATCACCAATCAGCTTTTAAAACTTCATGCAAAAAGGAAAATCAGTAGCTTCTCATGAGTGTTTAAAGGACAGACTGACAGTTACTGGAAAGAAAGGAGGAGGAACAGGAGAGGGATGTTTAAATAATCATAAAGTCTGATATTATAAAACAAATCATAGCATAAGCAAGAACAGATATATCATTTATTTCGCACAATGCCAAGAAAAAGAAGGTAGAGGCTTATTTTATGAGTTTTATTGCATTTTGGGTATATCTTGCAGAAAATGTCCGTTGAATCTGGTTGTAAAGATATCAATCACTAAGTCAGTGCTACAGGGGTTTGTGAACGTTCTTTGAACTGTTGACATAATGTTTAGTTTGATACAAAGAATCTAAATCAATCAGGTATTTGTTTTTTCTCATCAATGCAACGAGGGGTAACAGTCCCAGAGGCTGTTTAAATGACCCGTGTATGTGTCTTAACCAATGGAACACGGCAACATTTATTTTCATATTTCAAAGACCGAAAGAATTACATTAATTGAAGGAAACATTCGGAGTTGTTAAACTCTCCAGTGGACCCAGGTTTGCAGATTTGTCAGCGGGCGTGCTGGACAATAAAAGTGAAGCAATGATGGAGTAAGTGAAAAGTTTAATGTGGCTCTCACTCGGCTGCATAATGTGTCGTGACCGATGAAACATTTCCCAACGGTTCACACGGCTTTCTGTCAGCGCTGATGTAAAAGCCCTGGAGGCAGGGACCTGGGTCTGCCCTTTAAACTGGCGCCTCACTCTTTCAATTTGGTCCTCGCCACAGAGGAAAAAAAAAAAAAGGCAAGACACAGAGAACAAGGGGGAGTATAGAACAAATACAAAAAAATGTATTCCTAAGTTAAGTTGTCATGACAAATGAGGATCAAAAGGTGAAATGAGCAAAAAGCATGTTAAGAGACTACATCCTGGTAATTACAATTTATATAATTCATATATGTGAGTTGTGCAAAAGCTCTGTTAGGATCAATAAACTGCAGACTGCTTTACAGAAACTGAATATATAATTCTATGAAATTATCTTATGACCTTAAGAGACACATTTTTAAAAAATAGCAGTAATGAATTTACATTCTGCTTATTTTACCGCGTGACAAACAAGAGGCCTAATAAAGATAACAGCATGCTTTGAAATACATGTTTTAATATGTTTGTATACTGCAGAGTTGCCTGGTGATTTCCTCTGCTCATTATCACAACATGCTCATTCTTGATAATATATGACATATGTGTTCTGCATATTGCAAACTTTGTTTTGTGAGGCAGTCTTTATCCTCCACCTGTTCAATGTATCTGAAATGAACAACTAATTTTAGAAAATTAGCACATTGGCTCCATCGCACATAACTAACTCATTGTTATATTCATGAAAAGTGAGCAAGCGTCATCCGATTGCAGCCACAAAGGAGGATGGAGATGCTTTACATGAAAATCTAACAGGCAATTTACATTTAAATTTCTACTGTCTCTGTTATGGGTGGATTTAAAAGAGCAAGGGCCTGCTTTTAATGCCTTCATGCTGTCTCAATACGCCTCTTCATCTCCTCCCCTTTTACATCACATTTTTCAACCCCCTGCGTCTCCCACAAGAGCTTTCATCCTCACCTTTAAGAGTACCCAATCAAGCGTGGGCCTCGGCATAGCTTCTGTGGCGATCGCACACAGGCAACCTGAACCCCAAACAAAGGCCGTTCATTAAAATATCTCCAGCAGAAAGCTCAGGGGTTCAAACTACTACATTAGCCTCTCTGCTAACACACGGCAGAGATCAAACCACAGGTATACAACAGAGAGATGCCTTATTGTAAAAACCTGAGGACTCCAGCAAGGAGACTGTCAAGGCTCACAGGGCCTTTGCATTCAGCGGCTAGACAGACCGGTCTTTTGGGTCAGAACGCTAATGAAGATGTTAGCTGAAGTGGATGAGCATCTGTTCAGAAGAATGAGTGGGGGGCCAGATGTGGCCTTTGATGGCTGCCTGTGTCACAGTCCAATCAAACAATTCCCAGTCCCCTTTATTAATATGACTGCTAATGATAGCAGCTCACCTCAGTCTGTAGCCTTTCAAATGAACAGGGGGGTATCGCTTCGTAGCAGCATGTTGAAAGGACAGTGTGCGGTGTAAAGGTATGGCTGTCAGTGGTATGAAAAATCTGTCATCATGGAGATATAAGATGATGAGACGTCAGCGTGCCAGAAATAGTTGTGACAGATGATAGTGCGGCTAACTAGCCTGTCCAAAAACAGTTCAATAGCAAGTTCGTGTAAAGGTCAGTGGAAAAATATTTTACAATTATTTTCTTTGCTGTACTGTAAATATCTGTCGGGATCAGTTTGATACAAGCAATTTCCACGGAATTAAACTATGCTTATTTTTTTGCAATATTTTTTTTCCAACGATTATTTCATCTCACATTGTTTGATCTAATTAAAAAATAAATAAACGATAACGCTGAGGAAGCAGGCAATGTTTTTGTCAAAAAAAAAAAAAAATGCAAATAATCAAGGATTAGCCACTTAACTTAATGCAACAACACCAGTTTGGGATTAATTTGTTCTTCCGAGGAGGCACAGGAAGAATGGAGGATGAAAGACTGCAGCTCCATAAAATTCCAACTTAACTGCATATAGAATTATACACCTTATGTGCATCATAAATGGTGGGTAATTCATCCATAGAAGTAATAAAGCATGGAATATGGATGGCATATATTCTACCTAACAATATACTTCAGCGGGGAGGAAGTAAATATGGTATTGTGATTTACAGTACAAAGTACACTCGTAAATTATCAGAATATTTAACGAGTTAAACATTGCACGGTGTGTGAGGCACCGGAGCTGGAGTGCGCTGGGCTTGTCTTTCGGAAGGATAGCGGTGAATGTGGTATGGTATTATGAACGTCTGACGCCTTGTGGACATACTCTGCCACGTGGAGACACTGTGCACTGTATCATCCCCATTCTTAATAAAAGGCAATGGTGCCTTCTGAGCATAAGGAAAGTTATGGAAAATATCTCTCAGCCAAGGACACAGCGCCAGATGTGCTAAGACTTATGGGAGCAATCATAGGTGGCCAAGGCTCTGGTGTGGGCCTTATTAAGTTAGGCTGCAACCCAGCACCTTCAACTTATTAAGCTGTCAAGAGTTGCAATGATTAAAACCAAAGAAAGGTCAGTCGCAGACCTTCAGCACTGTGCAGACCCTGATATTTGCTTTTAGGCCCCAGACCTAATGAAGACGTTTTACTTGATACACGCAGGGAAGGACTAAAAGAAATAGTTCTTTTGTGACCCCCCCTTTTTTTTTTTTTTTTTTTTTAGTTCCCTTATTCATCCTGGATGGCTTGTAAAAATGTCCAATACTAGTATTTCCTCTTTTCCCACAACTCCATCCTTCTCCTCTTCTTCCACCCCTTTTCTTTTCTCACAGACTCCTTTGAAATTAATTTAATCCATGACAAAGAGGCAGATAAATAGGCAGAGATAGAGAGTAAAAGAGGAGGAGAATAAGTGAGGAAATCGGAACCATGGGTAACTGCGTGCTGTTTTGCACTATCCTAGTCTCTCTATTCAGCAGTTTTGCATAATATCAGCATGTGTGGGGATCAAAGGGAGTAGGTTAATGGGAAAGGGGCTTGGGGATAATTACAGGGAGGGGACAGGTCGGGGAGCGGTGGGTCCAGGTGGGGCCAGCCCTGCTAATATGCCCCCGTTATGCTGACAGCAGGATTCCAACGTCTGCCGTCGGAGATTAAAAAAAGGACTGAGGAGAAAAAAAAAAAACAATCTTGAGGAGTTTATTGAGAGCTGTCATGGACGTCCCTCAGATGCTAGGCGACGGTGGTCGCTCGCAGATTTATTCTCTTGTCATAGCTGATGATGCCATCCGGAGAGAGAGAGAGAGAGAGAGAGAGGGAAAACCGGCAGAAGCTGAGGGAAGGTGTGGTGGAGAGAGCAAAAGACGAGAGGAGAGACAGGGTCCGGCAGAGGTGTAGGGTTCAGGGATTACAGCCCCCTGGGCGGAGAATCAATCACGGTGGAGCGCGGTGGGGTGATTCGGGACGGTTGTGTGTGTGCGTGGTGGTGAGGATGTCGTCTTCAAGAAACGCCACTCAGTCACACCATTTCAATTTTAGTCCTGGTGGAGAGATCTGGTGTGTCAGCTGTGTCATTCTCATCGCTCCATGCTTCGGTCTCTCTCCACACACGGGTGCAACAGCTGTATCCACCTGCCCAGGTAGATATAAATGAACTGTGCCGATGGCCAAACTATTAGTGCAGAGGCCTAATTCTGACAAGCCTTTGACATCCTGTGAAATGTGTATCATTAGCAGGATACGGCGATAGGGCTATAAATGATGGAGAGAGAGCACTGGGAGAGAAATAAATGAAAAAAAGGACGATAGGGTAGAAAGAGTGAATGTGTTTGAGTTCAAAGCACGCCCTTGACTTCAGAGGGGAGAAAGGGGGATGGAATGAGAGAGAGAGAGAGAGAAATCTGTCTGTTTTGGCAGCGCACTTCAGGACAAACTGCGAGTGGCAAATTGTAAATGACATATGTAAAACTGAGGGGTCAAATAAAGTTCTGTTTGGTCTCTGAGGGGTAAAGGAGGCTAGTTAGCTAATTGACACCGTAAAATTATGGAGGTTGAGTGTGTTACAGCACAAGCCTTGGTGGGATGTTTCATCTCACAGAGGTGAAAAAGAAGGTAAAATGTGTTTAAAAGGCTGTGCAGTGTTCATGGCAGCAACTAAAACCTTAAAAACTTTATTTTTTCTTTTTAATGTTTATTCTTAAGAGCGCTATTACTGGTAAACAGGTTTATTAACATTTCTTTAGGTAATGCAAGACTGTGGATCGAAGCGGCCTGTATTAAAGGAACAGTTCAGCATGTTTGTTTTGAAATTGTGATGTTGAAATAAAGTGAGTTTGAAAATTTCATATAATTTTCAACTTTTTTTTTTTTTTATCAACTTTACTATCAACTATTCCAGTGTGAAAAATCTTCAAGGACATTTTACTGACATGAGGCTGCTGGCAGAGCCACAGTTCTGAGATCAGCCTTTCCTACAGATACCATAACCAAGGCCGTAATTACCTCAGTGACAGACCTTGCCTCAGATCTGCTCCTGGGACCAACATCCTGATCTATTCCTACCGTGACTGCTGGCAAAGTCTGTTTTAGACCTGCCCTCCTGTCCGAGCCGCAGCACCCCCCCACCACCATCAATTTTAGTCACATGTCAGTCAGTCTAAACTCATTATCATATGTCCTCTAAACCTGAGACATCGGTGTGTGATGACTGTCTCAGTCGAGCAGAAGACTGGAGGCTAAATGAGAGCTGTCTGCATTAGAAAAACATGTTCCAACCTCTTGTCTCTCCGGTGCCCTCCGTGGAATCCATGCCCTAAATAGTGATGTTTTACCTGGGGCCTCGTCCTCCCTCTACCGGTATCCCAGTAGGCAACAGAAAGTGTTTAAAATACCTAGGTGAGGGGCTGATCATGTAGACTTTGCAAGTGATGAAAACAAGTCCAATTCGCAGCAGTCAAATTGAACAGATTTTTTAAAATGCAGACGATGAACATACACCTTGGCGAAGACAGAAACTTGTCGACACAGTTTAAAGACGATCCGTACAAAACTGAATGTTTAGCTGTTCTTGCTCGGAGCTCGCAGTGTGCTGACTGTGCACTGATTCAATTCAAAGATTTCTGGCAGAAAAAAAAAAGACTTATACAGCCTGTAGCTATCCCAACAGGAGCAGTAAGTGAATAACAATGTGCTACTGAGAGCCTCTTTAGCATCACATCTATACTGCTGGCTAGCATTGTGTTTGGCTCCCGTCTCTCCTGCGTCGCTGAACACCGTTCCTAAGGAAGAGGGGGGGAGAAAAAAACCTTATCTGTCTATCTTTGTGATCAGTTACATGCTCATTATGTTGGATCCATCAACATTTTGAAAAGCTTGAACACTCTCTTTTTTTCCCCTAATAGTTCCCAGGATACACTCAACTGCAGTTGAAAGCTCCAGTTACCTGAAACAAATTGCCTCAAGAAATCTGAACCGCTGCTAGTCTGCAAACGTAAAGAGAGAGACATACAAGAGCTTCAAAACATTAAAGCACACAATACTCCTGTGTTTTCCGTCTTTTTTGAATTGTCCGCTTAGAAAAAGAAATAAATAAAGAATAAAAAAGGAACCTTGTAGTCTGTGTGTGCATTCACATAGAGTTTGTGCTTTGGGCAAAACGTTGTGTTTCACCACATCCCCCCCACATTCCCGCGGTATAAAAAGAGCTTTGACACAGCGGTAAGATATAGTTTCACAGTGTGTTTGAGTGAATGTAATATGTTAAGATGTTACCAACATGGTTTCCATTACAGTAGAATAACAGATTCACATTTTGTAGAGATAAGCACTGAGGGGGCGTTCGGAGCATAGCCTGCTGTGACATACTGAGTATTTATGTCGACTGATGATGGGGGACAAAAACAAAAAACTCCAAAAAAAAAAAAAAAAAACGCACACACACACACACAAAAATCAACATGGGTAAGCAAGGCCTGGTGTATGATATGAGGGAGCCAGAAATAAAGTATTGACAGGAGAGAGAGAGGAGCTTTTTAGTGCATGTACATTTGCACAAAAGAACCCTTGAATGGACTAAATCCCATTTTTGAATCCAGAGGAAACAACACAACACACACATGCACAGGAGGACCACCCTGTTATGCCATACCAACATGATATTTTTATCTCTACTGCTCCTCTTCCTCTCTCTCCCCCAATCTCTCTGTGTCTTTGTCTCTCTCCCTCTCTCTTAACTGGCCCTTTGGCCTGTGCCATTTGAGGGCTTATCGAAGGCTGTGAAGCCCAGGTCGGGTTTGGCTGCAGCCTGCTCCCCACTGGGATAAGAAGATGGAGGGCTTCTGCCAAGACCAGTGCTTACATCGACCCAGAGAGCCTGTGCACACAAAGATGTCTCAATCAGAGAGAGAAAACACACACGGGCACAAAGAGAAACACACGTATTTCTTTAACGTGCAACAATACAAACCAATAAAACAGTTAATTCAAGGTTTGAGGTCTTCTTCGGATAACAATGTGAAACTACTTCATTTTTTAACAGCTGCATGTGCCAAGTCCTGTCCATGTTTGGCTGCGAGGCCTTGAATATTTGTGAGGAAACTCAAAGTGTATTATCATCTTTTTCCGTGAATATATCTTTTGTGAAACATCAAATTCAGTTTATCGTAGTGTTGGTCAAACCATACTTTCCAAGGCTGTTAAAAAAGTTTGGCAGACGTCGCCTCTGCTGGAGAGAACAGCATAGCAGAACAAAACAGATGAGAACAATAAAATACAAGGGGTGAAAATGGATTGCAGTCTAAGTATTTGGACAGTGACATTTATTGTTGTTATGGCTTGTTGCTCGCCACATACTGATTTTGAAATGAAACACCGACTTGGATTTAAGTCCTGACTTTCAGCTTTAATTAGTGTATGTTTACATTAGCATCGGATTGACTGTATGGGAGTCAATGACTGTCTGAAATCTTCAAGATACAGAAAACGCCAGTTCCTACACGCAGCTCCTCTAATGTGGACGTAAACACACAGAAACAAACATGAATGTTGACCTCACTGTTATCATTTCATATCATTTCCATGAGCTGGAGCACGGAGCCAAAACAACCAAAAAAATACAATTTCTCATCGTCCCAATAACGGACCCCACTGTACAGTATTTATTCACCAAAAACCTTCAGCTGAGGAACATAAAAATAACAGATCTCAGAGTTCATCTTCAGTTCAGCAGCAGAATGGAAGTAAAAAGATGAGAGGATAAAAATAAAGATCCATTTCTTTTCTTCTCGCTCTCCTCTCCCCCTGCATCGGCTTCCCCTTCCCTGACTCTCCTCATTTCCCTCCTCTACCTTCCCTGAACTCCTTTGCTGCTAGGTATTGCTAAAATGATTAGCTGCCAGCAATCAGCCCCTGGCCAAATCAGCTTTGAACTGGTCAGGGCAGACTTATCACATGATGGCCAGTCCCCCGGCTGGCCTTGCGCTGTGCGTTGGCAGGTGAGACCTGCATTACAGCTTGCATAATTCCCCAGATGGGTGCGATGAGTTCACAGCAGCTTTAGCAGCAACCAAATTGTGGGGATTGCTGACATATAATCGTTTTAGAGGGGGTGAGAGTGTATGTGTGTGCTTGAGTACATGTGCATCTGAGAGGGAGGCAAAGATAGGAGAGGCAGCCTCAAAACAAACCGTGCTGTTCTTCGAATTTTTGCCACAAACACACACACACTTGTATATGTTGCATACGCATACATACACACACACACATCGAGGGTGATCTACCCTTAAACCGCACGTGTGTACACGTATTAAAATACACACACGGACTCACACACAGAGGTGAGGAAGACAGAACGAGGTCAAACGCAGAGGCAATAAAAGCCGTGGTGCCCGACTGTTGATCTCATCTCGGGTTCATCACTTTAAACAGGCTGAAACAGCAGGAGAAGGATCTGCCGCCGAGCAGAGACCTTCCCAATTAGGATGAGTCATGCACAATGGCAGGAAACTACACACACATACACACACACACACACACACTCTCAAACACCTTAGCGTTCACCCTGGAAGACAGCCTGTCCTATCAGAGGTGAGCATGGCCCGGGCAGCTCAAGAGTGATGTTTGAGGGGAGGGGGCTCACACAAGAAAGGCAGACCACTATGGGAGATGTTGCAGCATGTCCTCCTCTAACCCCACCCGCCCTCACTTCTTTCTTTTTTTCACCTTTATTTTAGCACACAGCTGTTTCTGCGGTCTAACACCAGGCTCCGACCGCAGACACCCACTCCCAGCGAGACCGCTGAACCGAGCGCCAACCTCACAGCCTGGTCCGATGTGTCAAGAAGTAGGATTACCACTAACTACGAACCTTCTCGTGCTCCGTCTCTTTGCCCCCCTCCCCTACTCAAACACTCTCCTGCTCATCTTAGCTCAGCACCAAACACATCTCTAAGTATGAGAAAATGTTGAGAGGGGATGTGTAAAGCAGGGAAATGGTTTAATCTGAGTAAATATGTCTTTTTTCCCACAAAACCAAAATAAAAAAAAAAACACGGATGGAACTTGATAGTTTTTACTGTCTGGCTCTCAGACGAAAACAAAACACCAAAAAAAAAAAAAAAAAAAGAAACTTTAGCCTAATTTACGATTCCTTTACATCACAGCTTGTAAAATGTGGAGGAAATGTTTCAAACTCCATCACATCTCCTCTTAGATTTTGCCTTTCCGGCTCCTAATGCCCTGTGTCACATCAGCCTACGAGTGTGTGAGTTTTGTTTTGGCCTGCTGTCAGAACGAGTCTCCCGTGGAACAGAAATATCAGTAGTGGCATATTGTTGGGCCTGGGGGGGTCTCCGAGTGGAGGAAGTCCCTTTTAGTATTTAACCACTATTTTCACATCAAACGCACCCTCCCCACTGTCCTCCACTTCCTTTTTTCTCTCTCTCTCTCTCTCACATACACACACTTGAGAACAAGCATGCATTAATGCACACACCTTCACGCACACAGACTTGCGCACACACCTGATCCTGACAATCATTGTGCCACTACTGATCTGCAGCCCGTTGAGGTCACCGCAGAATGACAGCTGTCACAGAGTCCCCATTACCCCCACGCAGCGGGGAATTAAAGACAAACAAACCTGCGGCCATAGGAAGAGGAGGCAAAATTGTGTGTACGTGTGTGTGTGTGTGTTCGCTGTGTACGTCCTTGCGTCCCTGTTGTATAGAAACAGT